>JABBMZ010000084.1:0-133294 GCA_013403795.1 Teratosphaeria pseudoeucalypti
ACGTAGTATACGAGCCTCTTACCTCTACTTACTTAATCTAGGTTACTAGAGAGATTAATGTGTCCTAAGTCTTTAGCACTTAATAGTAGACTATAATAGCCTCGCCTAGAGTATCCTATAGCTTTACGAGTAAGTATTATATACGTTACGTAGGCGTATAGAGTTCTATTTATTCCTCTAGTATAGCTAAGTATATAGTAAAGGAGAAGGCACTCTACTTTTCGCTCTACTTAGCGCTCTTATACTATTAGGTAATAGTAAGCCTATAATTAGTATAATTCTTAACTATATCTACTATCTCCTAGCAAAATATCTTCTAGGTATAGTCTAGCGCTAGGTTCGAGACTTTATACTTATTATACTAGGTCTCTAAGGTATCTCCTTTAAGGAATATACTTAAGTATATAATCTACGCGTACGTATTACTATAGGCCTAGCCTAATAATACGAACACCTTCTCTAAATAGCGGATAAAGGTTCTTACTTCCTTTAGCGTCTTACTAGAGAACTTCGATAGAGGTTTAAGGCGTAGGCCGCCTAAGCTATACGTAGGTATAGTAGGCAAGTTAGCTAACTACGTAGATAATATAGTTACTACTTCTATAGCCTAGAAACCTACTACCTATAGGCGCTTATAACGCGCTATATCTACTTAGAGGTTATAGAGGCGTTACTCCTTATCTAGTACTACCTACTCTTACTTAAGATAAGCTATCTCCTTATTAACTATCTTCCCTACTTCGAGCTAGTTGCCTCTAGCCTCCGCGTTATATTAGCGCTACGTATAAGTAAGCGTAGAGCCTACTTAGCTAGGAGAGGAGATACTAGTTATTATAAGTACTCTATAGGCTATAACTAGAGTAGAGTAATTAGAATTAAGAACTTATACGATAGGCTATTAATATAAAGGTATATAGTAGCGTATAGAGCCTTAGTCTCTAATAATAGAGTAAGGTTAGAAACTTATTACTACCTTCGTTTAGTTACGAAGCGAAGCGTATAGTATACGTATATGTGCGTTATATACGGCTTAGCTTACTAGCCTAGCTATCTGAGCCTATAGCTCGACTGTCTAGTATTAGATTAAAAGGTATAATAAGGAACTTATACTTCCTATCTCTAGTATTAAATATAGTCTTATGCGTATTATTCTTATTAATAAGTAACTACTAGTATCTAGACACTAGATCGAGCTTAGTAAAGTACTAGGCTCTAGTAAAAGCGTCTAAACAGTCTTAGATCCTTAGTAATAGATAGCTATTCTTTCCTATTACTACGTTTAAGGCCCTATAGTCGATATATATACGCTATTTACTACTAGGCTTTAGTACAAATAGGATTATACTTCTCTATAGTAATATTAATAGTATAATTAAGTCCTTCTTAAGAAGCATCTTAACCTACTTTATCTATTTCTCTAGATACTATAGTGTAAGCTAATATACTTATTAATTAATAGGTCTAGTATTTCTAGTATTAATAGTATAATTATATTTCCTTAGCTTTAGAAGCTAGTCTAGTAATAAGTCTCTCTATAAGGCGGGAAATCGATTAAGAATCTCTTAGAATGTAGGGTTATTAGCTTTAGGAATTATTAAGAATAATAGCTCCTATTTCGAGTCCTACTTCTCTCTCCTACTATAACTATTAGTACTATCCTTAGTAGCTATATTAGTATCTTTATATATAGTATTTAGGTGTTCGTCCTTCTTTATCTCTCTTAGAATAGCTAGGTATATAATGTCGCTAATATGCCTTATACGCTCTATAGACTATAAGAGATTTAGTAATTTAGTATCCTTATAGTTATAGATCTCGAAGATGTTATTACTATATTCTACTATATACTCTATCTCTTTTATATCTTTTAGCTTAACTATTTTAGTCTGCTAATTAATATTAGAGTTATAGCGCCTAAACTATTATAACCTAAGAATAACTTTGTAGTCTTCTATATCGATAATACAAGCTAATCTTATAGAGTAAGGTAACTAAGTAGCCTTCCTAGTAGAGATATAGATATTAGAAGTAGCTAAATTAAGTATAAATTTTATCTTTAATATATAGCCCTTTAGCTTCTAAATAACTCTATTAAGGATAATAAGATTAGATCCTAAGGCGGCAATCCTTTTATATATCCTATTAATCTAATACTTAGAATATCTAGTAGCCTCCTTATTATCTACTACTATACTCCTATCGAGCCTATTATTACTTCTAGTATTATCTATAACTATCCTATTACTCTTACTAAGTTTCCTAGTAAGATCCTTATATATCCTAGCGTTAGCTTCTTCTAATCTACTTACTCTACTAGCGCTTCTAACGCTCCTACTCTTACTTTTCTCTATACCTAATAATACCTCCTATTCTCCTCTAGACTTCTATCTGCTATTATAACTTACCTAGTTATACTAATTTAGTACTCTAGAGGTATTATTATTATCTTTAGTAGGCCTATTAGCTTTATTATTAGGTCTACTTACTCTTTTACCTACTCCTTACTATCCTTCTTTAGCTTAGTATAATTCCTAGCGTAATATCCTTCCTTACTATAATTATAATAGCTATTCTTCTTCCTAGTATCCTTATCCTACCTTTTATTACTTCTCTTATTCTTAGTATAGTAGCCTATCCCTCTAGATACTAGCTCGTTAGAGTTTAGACTAGACTCTAGATCCGGGTCTATAGTATTAGAGGGGTAGGGGTTATAGTTAGAGAAATATAGATTGTTATCTAATTATATTAGACTATTATTAGGAGAATAAGTATTATAGGCTACTTACCTACCTTATAGACTATAGCTATAAGGCTTTCTCTAAACTTTGCTTAGACTAAGAAGCTAGTAACCTTTTCTTCTTATAGTTTAGAGATAAGACTCTCTAGCTATATAAGCTAAATCTAGTCTAGACTAATCTATTACTATTTACCTAGAGCGACCTTATTTATTATAGGATGCTAGTCTACCTTTAGTAAGCTAAGAGTGCCTAATTAGAGTAGAGTATTATTAGGAGGCTACTTACTACTTAGGATTAGGTAATTAACTATAACTTAAATCGGATAAGTAAGAGGATCGAAGCTCTTACTTACTAGTATCTCGCTAACTAGGCCTTTCTTCTACGGATTACTAGGCGCACCCTAATTCCTCTACTTATAAAGGAGGAATCTCTATTAAGCGAGGGGATCGCTACTCTACTATAATAGCCTCTAGGCTCTATTCCTAATATAGCTTTCTAAGGTATAAACCTTAGTTAGAGGCGTTAGAGCTCTAAAGGTCCTATTACTTAGTTACTTAGGGAGAGTTAGGAGTAGGAGAGGCGAGAATAAGAGGTATTATTATCTCAAAGTCTCTTCTCTTCTCTAACTTGTCGCTAACCTTCTAGCTTAGATACCTATATAGCTAGTACTAGTCCTACCTTTCGTAGGAGTCTAGGGAGTTAGCTAGTTAGAAGTGTCTATAGTAGTATCTATTCCCTTTCTCTTACTATAGACAATCTTAATATTTTGTTTTCTACTAAGCGTTCGCCTTTAAAATATCGACTATCCTCTAAGGTTAAGCCTAGCGCCTCTAGAACTAGATAGTATATAAGTCTATATCTTACCTATTTAAGCTCTCTTCGCGCTATATAGAGGACTCTAACCTAGTCTTAGGGCTAAAAGAATCTACTATATAGTATTACTAAAGTAGATAGAGTAAGAGCTTAGTAAGAGTTCTATAACTAAGAGATTACTAAGACGCCTAATATAGGTCCGTCCTAGCCTAGTAGAGAGCCCTCTAACTCTTACTACTCTAACTCTCGCTACTATAACTCTCGCTACTCTAACTCTTATTATAGTAGTTAGAGTTCTTATTATAGGTCTCGTAAATCTAGGGGTAGCTATAAGTAGTATAAGTAATTAGGTAGGAGTTCCTAGACTTCTAATAACAAATAAGATTACCTAAGGTAGTAGGTTAGCCTAGTAGATTATAATGCTACTCTCTAGTAGTAGCTATAATTATAGTTAGAAATAAAAAGCTAGTTCTTTAACTAAAGCTACTCTACTACCTTCTCGAATTAGAGTCCTAGCTTTAGTTTAGTTAGACTGTCGGCGATTATATTAGAAGTTTTAATATAGGTAATAGAGATAATACCCTTCTTATAGAAGTCTCGCTAGTAATAGTAGGCTATATTAATATGCTTTAACCTCTTACTAGCGTATATATGCTTCGCTAGAATAATTACTATTTAATTATCTTCTTGTAGCTATACTATTAGTAAGCCTATAGTAAACTTTATCTCCTCTCTAATCTATAGGCTCTAACTAATATACCTTTATATCTTTATATCTCGGAGGATCTAGTAGAGAAACTATAACTACTTTATATATCTTACTATCGCTATATACTCTACCTCTATTATCGAGCCTACTACTAACTTTTGCTTCTTACTAGCCTATAATACTAGTCCTCTAGTAAGTATAAATATATTCCCTAGTACTAAGATATAGTCTAACTTATCTATCGTATAATCTAAGTTAGAGTATCCTATAAGTATATCTTATACCTTCGCGTTATATATAATCCCTAGGTCCTTTAACGAGCGTATATATCTCCTAAGCTTCTTTAGAGCTTACTAGTAGTACTTAGCTAGGTCTACTATATACTAGCTTAGCCTTCTAAGTATAAATGTAATATTAGGCCTAGTTAGAATACCTATATATATCTAGCTACTAATAGCTTCCTAGTACTTCCTACTATTAACTCTAACGTCGTTAGGTCCTAATAGTCTGATTATATTATAGCTATCTAGAAGTAATTAGGTTAGGTAGGCGCTCTCTACTAATATTATAAGCTTATCTAGTATCTTCTCGATATAGTATATCTACTCTAGGCGTAAGGTACTAGCTTTCTAGTCTCTAATAATCTTAAAATTTAGTAGGTAGGTTACTTCGCCTAAGTCCTTAATCTTAAAGAATATCGCAAACTTTCTCTTAAACTAGTCTACGTCGGCTATACTTTCCGCTCCTATTATAATATCGTCTACGTATACTAGTACTATTAATTTCTAAATAGAATGTATAAATAGGTAGGGATCTACTCTACTCTAAATAAAACTAATCTTCTTAATCTTTCCTTTATAGAGTTAGTACTAGTCTCGGGCTACTTACTTTAGACTATATAAGCTTTTTTCTAGCTTAAGTACCTCGCCTAGGTTAACTCTAATACTAGGTAGTATATATATTAGAATAACCTTCTTAAGAACTAATTCTATAAAAGTATTATTAATATCGACCTAGTATAGTTCCTAGTTATTTATATATACTATAGCTATAAAGAGGCAGATAGTATTATATCTAACTATTAGGGCGAATATATCTTTAAAGTTAACTCTAAGTACCTAGCTAAATCCTCTAGCGACTAGTCGAGCCTTAAACTTGTTAACCGATCTATTAGTATTATATTTTATATCGAAGACCTATTTAGACATAATTAGATTAGCTCCCGCTAGTATAGCTATAGTCCTATAGGTTAGGTTACTCTCTAGTATAGTAGTTTCTACTCGTACGGCCTCTAGCTATAAGTATCCCTACTTCTTATTAGAGACTACCTACTCGTATGTCTTTAGGATAGGTATTTTCTCTAATAGTCGGATTCTAGCTCCTACTACTACTAGGCCGAGCTCTTCTATATCTGCTATAAATCCGAACTAATTACCTTTATACTAATAGAGCTCTTTCTCTACGTTTATACTTAATATTATATTATAGATTATAATAAAGCTTCTAATTATCTCTATAGCCTTCTTTAGTTTATCCTACCTCCCCTTATTACTCTAATCCTAACTCCTCTTACTAGTCACCTCATTTAACTATCTTAGTAGGTCTCTTTCTACTCTAATCTTGCCTAATCTATCTAGTACTATTCTTATTCTCTTACCTAGTATTAGTATAGGAGGTACGCTTAGTACTCCTAGTATAGGTAGTACAATTAGTATAACTAGCGTAGCGTCTAATATCTCTTACTCTAACTAGCCTCGCTCCTTCTTCTACTACTATAACTTAGTATTAGAGTTTAGGTTATACCTCTCGACGCTAGTATTAGGTTCTAGTAGCTATAGTAGTTCGATATATGTTATAACCCTATATATACCGCTAGCGTCGGGTTTTAGTAGCTATAGTAGTTCGATATATATTACTACTCTACGTATTATACCTTAGAGTAGGTTCCTATTAGGTTTTAGTACTAGGTTTAGGTTAGGCTTTAGTAGACGCCTAACTAGGCTTCGCGTTAGTATAGAACGGCTCTAATTCTTTAGAGTAAAGCTAAGTTTAATATTATCTCCCTTACTTTCTTCGAAGAATTTAATAGATTCTATAATAATAACCTGTTTTAAATTAGGTGCCTAGATCTTCTATATCTTAGTAGTACCTTTAATATACCTAATAAACATACTCTTATATCTTCGATTTATTAGCTTGTCTCTCCTCGAGTCTTTAGGCATCGATCTTAGGTCGATATATAAGACAGCCTAGTACTTCTTAACGCGTATATAGTCGACAAAGGGTCGTTTCTCTAACTAGGCTTCCTCTAGCGTTACTAAGAAGTTATTAATCTTAATAGAGTTTAAGTTATATATGTATTAGCTCGCTATTAGAGCTTCTAGCTAGAATTTAATTAGAAGTCCTATATCTTTAATTATTATTCTAACTACCTACTTAGTATCGCTAATATACTTCTTAGTAATACTATTTACCTAAGAGTTATACGCCTTAGTTAGATTAAGTTCTATACTATATTCTAATTTCTATTCCTTTAGAATAGATAAGAGCTTACTTATATTATCGCTTCTTACCGCCTTAGGCTTATAGCTATTAGTCTAAAGCTCGACCTTCTTTTGCTAATATTAGAGTACTTTAGCTATATCCGACTTCCTCTTTAGAGAGTACGCCTATGCTTTCTATAAGTAATTATTAATAATTATAAGGAAGTATCTATATCCTTCTCTTAATAGTAGTAATAGGCTATAGATATTAAGTAAGATAAGTTTAAGAATCTAGCGCTTCTAGTTAGTTACCTTTCTCTACTTCCTTTTTATATTCGCGAGTCTATATATTTTATAGTCGAAACTATTAATAATAGGTACTAGGCTCTTAAGTATAGTAACGTTATAAAGAGATCTAAGCTTTGCTATACTATAGTATAAGAAATAATAGTACTAGAGATTATAGATCTTATACGTAGTTTAGTTAGAGTTAGGCCTAGTTTAGTTAGAGTTATCTACGTTAGCTATTAGAGTAAGTAGAGACTCTATTCTATTCTCTGCGCCGTCTATCTAAGGGGCTAGGGTACTATAGACTTTCTAGAGTTAATAGACCCTATAAGAAGAACAATATTTAAGAACTAGGTCGATATTCGAATTTATTATATAAAACATATTAGGAAGTATTATTCCGACTAAATCGAATTCCTAAACAAGCTTTTAACCTAAGATTAGAGTAATACCTAGGTTTAGAATATAGAGTGCTAGTAATATAAGACTCTCTCTAAACATATTAAAGACCTCTATTATACTCCTATATCTACTCTCTAAGAAACTACCTCTAATCTTTATTCTTCTCTAGCTAGTTAGGTTTAGGTTCCTAAAGAGATTTTTATCGTTAGATATATAGGCTAATATGCTAGAGTCTAGGAGGATAGTACCTTATAGGAGCCTACTCTTATAGTCTATAGTAGCTTCTACCTATTTATTATTATTCTTATTTTCTTCGTTAGAGAAGTCTAAGCTCTTAGAGGAACTTAAGTACTTAGAGTTAGAGTTACTAGATAATAATAATATATTAGCTTTAGCTATATATACCTTACTCTTCTTCTACTTACGCTTACTCTTACTCTTATTAGAATGCTTCTTATCTCTCTTGCCTAGTTATAGCTTACTCTAACTAGACCTATCCTTCGCTCTAACCTTAAGTGCTTTAATCTTCTATATTAGAGTCTTTAGATTAGTTATATTTATAGTCCTTCGACGCTATAGGCTAGTCTAATACTTATACTTCTTCTCTTTTAGTATCTTCTAGCACTCTACTATCCTTAGGTATTTTATAAGAAGATAGTTAGTTAATCTATAGAGAAAGTATAATCTAGCCTTCCTAGCGTCTATACTTATTATATAGTTAGAGCTCTATATCCGAGCTTCCTCTTCGAATAAGATATATATAATCTTCGTACTATCCTTTATGCCTATTAGATCGATTATACGTCTAAGGTTATAATACCGCTCTAATAGGGCGTTAAGTAGTTACTAGACTACCCTATCGTACAAGTATAGAATTCTTATATTAGGCTTAATACTAATAATTTTATAACTTCTATAGCTCTTATATAATCTAGTATTAGAGTTAAATTAATCTTATCTAGGCTTTAGGTAATCTCGAATAGGGCGGTAGAGTTATTCTAATACTATTTGTTAGTGTTTATAAGCTTATATATATAATTTCTAACTTTATACTATAAGTACTCTCCTTCGGATGTAGTAGCTTATAGTACTATTCTAATAAGGCCTAGGTCTAGCTAATTATAGTCCTATAATCCTAAAGAGCTCTAATTATTCTAACTAGTACTCTAACTAGTATTCTAACCGCTCCTACTAGAAGAGCTCTAACTAATATATAGGTCTCTTAGCTTAGAGCTTAATAGGTTAGATACTCTCTATAGTAGTTAAGTATTAGCTAGAGTAAGAGGTAGCTATATTATAAAGATTAGGAAGTTAGCCTCTCTAACGACTAGAACTTCGCTATTTAGAATCGTAGTTCTTAGGCTTACTAGAAGAGAGGCCTTTCGATCTAGTAGCTATACGACCCTCTTCGATATAAGTAGTCGTATTATCTACTTAAACTAGAGCTTATAGTTCTCTTAAGTAAGAGTAAGGACCTTCTTTTAGTCCTTAGTAGAATCTATAGTAAAAGGTATTATAAACGAATAGATAGATAAACAAAAGATAAACGAATTAGTAGTTTTATATCGAAATCTAGTATAGTTTTAAAAGGTTACTACTAACTTTTAACTATATCTAGTCGGTTACTAGGCGCTTTTATAACTTATCTATACCTAAGGAGCTACTCTAATTAGTCTTTCGATTAGCTCTAGTCTTCCTATATAGGGTAGTAGTAGCCTCTAGTCTACCTTTAATTAATAAGTAGATTAAGTATACTTTTAACCGCGTCTAGTTAGTTACTAGGCGCTTTTATAACTTATCTGTACCTAAGGAGCCACTCTAATTAGTCCTTCGATTAGCTCTAGTCTTCCTATATAGTATAGTAGCGGCCTCTAGTCTGCCTTTAATTAATAAGTAGATTAAGTATACTCTTCTAATAATTTCGACTCCTAGCTATAGGCAAAACCTAGGCTTATAGCCTATTGTTTTAAGATCCTATACTTAGTACTAGGTAATAGATTTACGTAATAGAAGTAGCTATAGGAGGAATATATTATTAGGTATATATTAGAAGGTAAATAAACGTATTAGGTTAGATTAGAGAAGAAGGAATCTTCTCTTCCCTCTCTCCTAGAAATACTCCTACTAAGGCTAAGCTTATAGGGCTTAGTTAGAGTACTCCTAAGTTATAAACTAGTATGACTCTCCTTACTCTAACTTAATATTCCTAGTATACGACTGCCTATTACTTTTTAACAAAGTATATAATTACTAAATATTCTCTAATTTACAACCTCTCTCCTTTATATATACCCTTATATATCAAGGCAAATATACTCTAATTTATTATCCTCTCCTATAAGAACAAAGCTTAGAAGGTTCTAGACTCGAGGTTAGAAGCTAGTAGAAGTAGCCTATAGTTAGTAGGAACTATATATAGTAGTATATATCTAAGTAGGAGTATTAAAAAGTAATAGGTAGTCGCATACTAGGAATATTAAGTTAGAGTAGGGAGAGTTATACTAGTTTATAACTTAGGAGTACTCTAACTAAGCCCTATAAGCTTAGCCTTAGTATAAGTATTTCTAGGAGAGAGGGAAGAGAAGATTCCTTCTTCTCTAATCTAACCTAATACGTTTATTTACCTTCTAATATATACCTAATAATATATTCCTCCTATAGCTACTTCTATTACGTAAATCTATTACCTAGTATTAAGTATAGGATCTTAAAATAACAAAACTTCTTATTATAGCGATTCTAGTCGAATTTGTTAGAGTTATTAAGCCGAAGTATAGCGAGCTTTCTAGTAGCTAAGATACTAGTAGCAGCTTATAGTAATACTACTAGAGTATTACTTTCGAGCATATTATAGAACTATAGGGTACTACTAGTATAACTTATAATATTCGAGCTTAGGAGGATTTCTTAGTTTATAGTTTATATTAGTATTAGTATTAGTAGTACTAATAGCTAATTCTCTAGGCTAAGACCTATTATAACTACTATTTAAGATATTTAGTACTTATTAAAGTAGCCTATATTATAGATAGACTCCTATATCTACTCTTTAGTTATAGGGCTATCTTATCTCTTAGATAGACTAGCCTACTATATATATCTACTAACTAGACGCTTCCTAGTAGCCCTCGATAAAGAGCTAGTAGTAGTAGCTATTAATAGACTAGTAGCTTAATTAAGGTTTAAGCTATTATATATAGCTTAAGCTAAATTATTACTATCTTAGTTATATTCTATCTACTCGCCTATTATTAGGAATTAGGCTTAGTACCTTTTAAAAAACCTTAATATTACTATTAGTAATAATAGGACGTTCCTTTAGAGGTCGATTAGTACTAGTCTTATAGTCTTAGCTACTAGATATGAATACTAAGGTTATAGAACGTGTTAATTATAGGTCTATGTACATTAGACGATTTTTACTATGTGTTACTTGGGAGGCGCTAACCCTATTAGTCAAGGATATCACACTTGGCAGCCAATCGCCCGCCTCTGTTCGACCGCATTCAAGACAAAGGACGGACGGCAATCGTCCGCTGACAAACGTAACGGACGAAGCGCACGTCAAGGACATGGCGACCGGCTCTGATGGCGATCATCATTCCTCCTGCCGTAACACTTGTAATAAACAATCCCTTCCCTCATGCCGCACCCACAGCACCGTCAACACACTTGACCACCACCCTCATCCCAGGCACATCCCGGACAGTACCTGGAGCAGCATCAAGTCAGGCCGGCTGAAGAAGAAGAAATGAAAGATCCAGCGCCACTGGCAGACTCGCCTTCTCGACACACCGCAGCCATGGCCCAGCCTCAGCAGCATGAGAAGGACATCGCCATTGCCGATCACGACGACGCAGAATCGCCGGACCTCGAC
Organism: Teratosphaeria pseudoeucalypti; assembly: GCA_013403795.1. Taxonomy (NCBI): domain Eukaryota; kingdom Fungi; phylum Ascomycota; class Dothideomycetes; order Mycosphaerellales; family Teratosphaeriaceae; genus Teratosphaeria; species Teratosphaeria pseudoeucalypti. The sequence continues at coordinate 11,311 of JABBMZ010000084.1, forward strand.
AAGGCGGTGACCAAGGAGTACGCGACCGGAACCAAACTCTTCGCTGTGATGCTCAGCATCTGTCTGAACACGGCCCTCGTCGGCCTGGAGCTCGGCATCATCTCCACGGCCATACCAGGAATCACGGATGCATTCCACCGCATCCAGGACGTGGGATGGTACGGCTGCGCGACCTTCCTGCTCGTCGGCTCCTGCGCATCGTTGTGGGGCAAGGCGTACAAGTACTTCAACATCAAATACGCCTACCTCGTCTCCATCTGCCTCCTCATCATCGGCAGCATCGTGTCAGCAGCCGCCCCCAACAGCACCGCTGTCATTGTTGGTCGCGCGATCCAAGGCACCGGCATTGGTGGCTCACTCAGTGGATCCGTGATCCTCATCAATCTGCTGTCCCATCCCAAATTGCACCCGATGCTGATCGGTCTCTGGACGGCGGACTTCATGATTGCAACCATTCTCGGACCTATCATTGGCGGCGCTTTTACAACCGGCGTCACTTGGCGATGGTGCTTCTGGATCAATCTACCACTTGGCGGACCCGTCATCGTTCTCGTACTGCTCTTCCTGCATATGCCCAAGCATGCAAAGCCAAGCCCCGCATCAGCCAAAGAGATCCTTCTCCACCTCGACTTCCCCGGCTTCACCTTCCTGCTGGCATCACTCGTTTGTCTGGCGTTGGCATTGCAGCGAGGTGGCCAAACCAGCTCATGGAGCGATGGGTCCACGATTGCAACGCTGGTTCTCTGGATAGTCTTCACCATCATCTTTGTGGCGATCGAGTACTTTCAAGGTGGAAAGGCGATCGTGCCTCTGCGGTTGTTGAGACCGCGCCTAACCTGGACCAATTCCCTCTACACATTCTTGTAAGCTGTCGTCATGCTCCGGTACAATCCTTTGTGCGTTGAAACAACTAACCATTCGCCAGCTGTAACGCGGCAAACTACCAGATCATCTTCTACATGCCGATCTACCTCCAGGCAGTCCGGGGCGATTCCGCCATCATGAGCGGCGTCAATCTCTTGCCATTCCTGGCCTTCTTCGCTTTTGGCGCCATGGTCAGTGGTGCACTGGCCGGCAAGACGCGACACCTGCAGCCATTCGAGTTAGCCAGTGCCCTGCTCACGACTGCGGGAACTGCCCTCCTCTATACCTTGGAGGTGGACTCCTCTCTTGCTCGGTACGTCGGACCTCAGGTTCTCGCCGGCTTTGGTCTTGGACTAGGTAATCAAGTCCCGATGACAGCCGTGCAAGGCCTTTCAAAGCCCGAAGACATGACAAGCTCTTCTGGAATCATCCTCAGTAAGTCGATCACTTGATTTCGAATGATTGCATGTCTAACCATTGCTACAGTGATGCAAGCCCTCAGCGGCGCCTATTTCATACTCATTGCCCAGTCTATCTGGGCCAACAGGCTGATCCACGATATCAACACGCACTACCCCGGTATCAGCGCTCAGCAGGTCATCGCCACTGGCTCTGGAGCAGACCAAATCCGCAGTTTGTTCCAGGGCGCAGATCTGACGGCTGTACTGGATGCCTACATGGTGGGCATCAAGGACGTTTTCGCCTTCTCGCTCGCTGCCGCCGCTTTGACGGTCATCATAGCTATCATCATACCGTTCCAGCGCTTGCCAGACCACAATGCGGCAAAAGCGACCGAGCAGTCTGCGGAAGCGAAAGATGACAGCAACGAAGTTTGAGCTTTGGGTCTGATACATGAGCTGCACATGCCATGCATCATGGCATGGCCGAGGCGCATGTTCTAGCATGCCCGCGGATGATGGAGGCAGCGAGCATCTCTTTCATTGTAGAAGCCATGCCGTAAGAGAATGTCAGGGCTCGGTCCTGAAGGAAGATCAGGTGTGTAGCATAGCCGGAGCAATGCCCAAAACTGCCAAAGTACACCTGCCTCAACGATCCTCGCCACGGATTCGAATGCGGAATCCAAACAAGACACTGCGAGTAGAAGGCTCAAAGAGCACACGATGAAGTTTTGGACGCAAGGTAGCATAAATAAACTTGCATGTGCTGCTGTCATGGACCTTACTTACCATATCAATGCCTCTTCCACAGTTTGCCACATTCCTTCGCACGCATCGATAGAAAGTGATCAGACAATTGTGGGAACAATTTGAATCCTCCTCCCAGAATCCGCCGGGGCGACCAAATCATCCACAAACGACTCGCCTGCCCAACCAAGAACCGCAGAAGCTCTTCCGTCGCCTCACCGCCGCAGCCCCGGCAGCGTACACTCCGTTCAGTCCGGACCAGCCGTAACACCCGAACGTCAGATGCCAGATGGCTGCGCAGTCACGACGACGACTTATAATGTACTCCGTACTCCCGTGACGTGCAACCAGACGCGCACGAACGCAGACTAGGGCCCAAGAGCCCACACGGGTAGCGGCGCGCACCTCATGCTTCGATGTCGCCGAGAACTTCGGCCACCAAGATACCGACCTGTGGAGATCGCATGTCCCCTGTTCCTGCATTGTTTAGGCGAAGCAAAGAAGGCCCGATGGCGATTGCGCCACTCTGGCAAGTATAGGTGTTCGGAGTTCCTGCGGACCTGGATGCCATGTACATTACCCTATAGGTACAACTTGCTGTCACGAGCGCGCTGTTCGGCAGACCGTCATTTGTATGCCGCTCGATGGGTGTGAAAGCGTGCGCGATGCAGCGGTTGTCAAGATCATTGCGGAGACGGAGCTTCGTTGCATGGTTTGTGTCGAATTCAGTTCGAGATCCGCATGAAGCGCAACACAACATCTGCGATCCGTGTGGTAGACCAGTATTTTGTATAGTCTCAGATCTGTGACGTACAGAGCAGGTCGGGAGAGCGTTTGGAATGGACCGAATTGAACAGCTGCACACGCCAGTGACTTCTGTCTCAAAGTCAGTCGACTTGTTGGCACGCAGTGCCCAGCCACATCTTCGACTGAAAACCAATAAACGAGCTCATCCTTCGTCCCTCTAACGCTACAGTAGCAGCAGCTTAGGCCCGAGACAATCACGCCGGACCAATCTGACCATTCGCAATGGGCCAGCCGACCTCGTGTTGCTCAACAACCCAAACAACTGGCTGTTGTCGTTCACTGGCGTGAAGTTGTCGCCATTGCAATGCGTGTCCCTTTCTCAGATTGCTGTCTAAGAAGTCGGCTTACAGCCGAGCTCAAACTTGCTGTTGTCTCCGTATCCCGATCCTTCGGCGGGGTTGGAGTTGCAGTCAAGCTAGACTAGTGTTACAGGGGGTTACGGGCCTATTGCTGGTGGAGGGTTTTGTTCTCGACTCGTCACTCTCTGGCGCCGCGGTTTGTCTCCGAGCCCTGGTCAAGCGTGTTTGTCAAGAACTCTCCATTGACATCCGTGTGGTAAAGTCCTGCAGGAAGAAATGTTATCGGAGGCGCTTGATCCTCCCGTGTCTCGTTCGCATCGCATTCTCGGAGGCCGAGATACTGACGGCAGTATAATATTGTCTTCGCGGACCCGGAATACCTTTGCGCGTTCCATAGATTTTTCGAACAATTTTGCTTAACACGGCCCGGGAGCAAGATGCAATACTTCCCCCTCCTCAATGTACTGATATACACAGGCCTTGCCACTGCCTGCGCAACTTTTGCCCACTGCAAATGCCTCGACACCCGGAGCGGTAAAATCGACGACGCCATGACGGAGCTCATCTGCGAAGGGACCATCCAAGGGCCGGGCCTCGGAAATTGGGACGCTAAGCTGAAAAGGTGCAATTACAAAGGCGCCTTCGCCGGCATCAACAATTGCGAGTGGAGACAGCGTTGCAACAGGCAGTCACTGGTCACCGATTGGGAGACATCGAACGAGTGGCTGGATTGTTGTGAACATAAGTTGTAAGCTCCGGCCAATTCCAATTTCGGGCACGTTGACGGATGCTAACGTACGTGGTGTTGAAGGCATGGCATTATTGCTATCCCGTAGACGCTGGGCAGCAGGCTGCAGGTAAAACATCTCAAGGGCCTCGTGTGTCTGAGTTCTCGGATACGGGATGATGTTGGATCGCCCTGGCGGTGACTCGCGATCCTCGAATGAGCGTAGTCACGATAGTGGTCTCCAGACCGGAATCGATCCAGCTGTCTGCAGAGTCCTTACCTACTGAGATTGGGGAGCACCACTCTTCTCTCCTGGTGGCGGCGGAATCCGCATGCAAGATTGCTCCGCTGGACCACTACATGTATGTACCGGGAAGGTCACAATCTCGTCGGCTTCTCGCAAACCAACGAGGCCTAAGGCAAGGAGTCCAATATCGACTACAGACTGACGACGGCCACGCACGCTCTCGATGATTGCCTCTTCGTTCTTCGTCGTGTGACTGATGGACGTCAATATGGAATTGTTAGATCGAGTAATAAATTGAAGATAATACCCAATCGGTGGGACTTCATGATCCCTACGGTCGATGTTGCGATGCACACAGAAGAAACAAGTGATCTTCGCTCAGTACTTTCCAGGTTGCGACAGATCTGTCCATGGCCAGGGATCACCTGGGCAGCTTACCCAGATCGGATCAAGTCGAATTATTCAGGTTATCATCGAACTAGGCGTGAGGGTTTCCCGGTGGGTGGGTGCGACGGTGTGATTTACACTGGGGATACATGTACACCCCGGATGGCGGTGATTGTTTATGGTGCTCCCGCGGCTTGGCGTGCTCGCTGTCCCGGCAACGCCTGACTTTCGGCCTTGCGCGTCATATTGTTGTTATTACTAAGGTATTGATGTGACTTGTCCGTCGATCAAAATGAAGATACATTACAACCACCTCCTCCACGTCTTCACTTCTTCCACGCTCGCGACATCACTGTGGCTGTCGTCTGGCGGCGTTGATCATCTACGAGAATCATTAGTCTTGCGGGCGAGATAGTGGGTCTCGATTGGGCAGCAAGCTCAAGCGTGTCGTGGAGCGTCAACATACAGTCAAACACAGCAGGAGCACCGCCATAACACACCACGATAGTTCGCGCTGCACACCACCACGCCACTGGCTGTCATTCTCTGCGCCGTCGCATGCTCCATCCCACGTCCGCGCTGCCGATTCCACCTCCACCGCCCGGCCTCCACACACGCTCCTCCCATATGGCGCTCAATGACCACTCGGCCCCGGCCACCCCGCTCGCTCACGACTTCTACAGCCCGCCGCAGACGCCGCAGGGCTCGCCCAGCAAGTCTCACGCCCCGCCCGGCTCCTACGATCTGCCCAACGTCTTCGCCAACGCTCTTAAACTGAACCCCACCCAGGGCCAGCCCAGCACCCCCAAAGCACTCCAGACCACCCAAGCAAAGGGCGCGTCGCCCGGGAAGGGTGACGATGACCCGTCCGTCATACAAGATCAGGCCAAGGCGGGCGCACTCCCGGGCAGCCCGCTGAGGAAGCAGGGCAAGGAGAACACCCCACCCGCCGCTTCATACCAGACCCAGCAAAGCAGCCCCAGCCGACCCCCGCTGCAGCAGACTAATAGCTACCTCACCCAGCAGTCACAGGCCGCGCTTAGCAGGCAGGACCAGTACCGGACGCGAGGCGAGCATTCGCCCACACGGACCGAGCGGGGCGCGACTGGCATCGGGGGTAACATCCCGCCGGAGGACATTGAGAAGCTGACCAAGCCCGCCGTCAAGCGCTTGGCCAATGTCACGCAACTCTACTTCTTGGACTACTACTTTGACCTGCTGTCATACACCCACTCCAGGCAGAAGCGGCTGCAGGCGTTCAAGGAGCATGTCTCGCCCGCCCAGCCTGACCACGACAAGCTGTGGAAGGACTACCAAGGCCGAGAGCGCGCGTTGCTGCGATCTAGACGCACGAAGATGGGTCATGGTGACTTCCAGATTCTGACGCAGATCGGCCAAGGTGGCTATGGCTCGGTCTACCTTGCGTGCAAGCGGGACACCCGCGAGGTGTGCGCATTGAAGGTGATGAGGAAGAAGCTGCTCTACAAACTTGACGAAGTTCGCCACGTGCTCACTGAGCGCGATATCTTGACCACCGCCAAGAGCGAGTGGTTAGTTCGGCTGCTGTACGCGTTCCAGGATGACAGCTCCATCTACTTGGCTATGGAGTATGTACCAGGCGGCGACTTCAGGACTCTCTTAAACAACACTGGTGTGCTGCACAATAGACATGCGCGCTTCTACATCTCTGAGATGTTTCTGTGCGTTGACGCCCTCCACTCTTTGGGATACATCCACCGTGATCTGAAGCCAGAAAACTTCTTGATTGATGGCACTGGTAAGCACACTCTACCATCACCATAGCCAAATCGCTTACAAATGTCTAGGCCACGTAAAACTCACGGATTTTGGCCTCGCCGCCGGCCACCTTGCGCCTGCCAAGATAGAATCCATGCGCGTCAAGCTGTCAGAGATTGGTAACATGCCAGACTCTGCCGTTCCTTTCGGTCGTCCGACCGAGTCTCGTTCCATTCGCGAGCGTCGTGAAGGGTACCGCTCCCTCCGCGATCGCGAAGGCGTCTCCTACGCCAAGTCGATCGTCGGCTCGCCAGACTACATGGCACCAGAAGTACTCAAGGGTGAAGAATACGACTTCACGGTCGACTACTGGAGTCTGGGATGCATGCTGTTCGAGGCTCTTGCAGGTTACCCGCCATTTGCGGGAGCAACCGTGGACGAGACATGGCAGAACCTCAAGCGGTGGCAAAGTGTCCTTCGCAAGCCGGAGTACGAAGACCCCAACTACTTCCTCAGTCGCCGGACATGGGACCTCATCACCCGCCTCATTGCTCCCAAGGCTGCACGTCTGCGAGGCATCAAAGCCGTGCAGCTCCACGACTACTTCCGCGAAGTCAATTGGGCTTCCCTCCGCACGGAACGCGCACCCTTTGTCCCGGAGCTGGACTGCGAAACCGATGCCGGCTACTTTGACGACTTTGGCTCTGAGAAGGATATGGCCAAGTACAAGGAAGTTCTTGAGAAACAAGAGGCGTTGGAGAAGATGGCGGATCGTGAGGGTGAGCTAGGAAGAGGTGCATTCGTGGGTTTCACGTTCAGGCATCGGAAGCCCGCTACGGATGAGAAGGCGAGCCCGCACAAGCCGTTGAGCAATCTGACGGAGGAGGGTGAGAACTTTCCGACCGTCTTCTAAGCGAAGTGGCCAGGCCCGCCCAACAAGCGTGTCTCTTTCGCGGGACCGGCCTGCAGGATCAGGCGTTGTGTGTGGGCTTCTGTGCGTCTTTGGGGACGGGTCGAACACATGATGAGCGCACACATGGGCATTGGGGCAGCGCGGGTTTATGATTCTGGGTATGATTATCGATGTTGCTTGGTTGGGTCTGATGGTCGAGGAATGAGTTCAGTCTCATGTATGCTAGCTTCTTCAGCTTGACCCTTTGATAATGAAATACACGCATTGCAATGGAGTGGACACTGACAACATCCTGGCTTCATCTGACTAAGCCGTGAAGCCGGCATCTTGGATTTCTCAGGAACAACAAACCAAGTCTTTGCCATTGCGATCCCCACCTCCGTAGTAGATCCCAAGAGATATGGTGGCATCGCGCCATGGCAGGAAATCCCGACTTCGCAACGCAGGCACACAGTAATGGCGAAGCAGAGCTCGATAATGCGCCTTCAAAGTTCCAACCCAAAAACTGCGTCAACGCAACACCAAATATCGCACTCCCGGATGAAATATGGATGACGGTCCTCGAGTCGCCATGTACGTTCCCACCAGCCATCTTCGAGGTAGTCATGCTCAACCTGATCAAGAACCCCAATATCTCCTCGAGCTTGCTGTTCCGAGCCGACATCCTCTACGACAGTGGCGAGTCGGCAGATCCCAGAGACAGGGGCCAAAGCCACGGTGCTGAGGATCATGTTGAGCCGGCCAAAATACCTGGATATGGTCTGCTCCGGTCGATGATCCGCAAGCTCATACCTCGGAACCCGCAGCTGGACCGGCCTATACGACAGACGTGCTATTTCTTCCAGAGACTAGAGGAACAGGTTGAGCACAATCTTGTCATGTACGTGCCCCACGTCGACCGACCAGAAGACATGCCGTTCTACCACCCTGCTGTGGCGAATCTGGCCTTCCAACACACTTGGCATCAGTCTGCCAACACGGGGACGGTATCGATATCCTACAGCTTCTTTCCCGGCACCACCCTGTCGACAAAACTCGAACGCACCGCTCTGAAGCTCCTCCAGACGATCCACAAACACGGCCAAGGCCAGCTAGCGGGCTACGAGAAACGAGTCCACCTGGATCAAATCATCCCTCAGAAACGCTATCAAGACACCTACGCCGAGCTGAAAGCCAAGTACGGCCGCCAGCTCTCCGAACAATGGGTCGAAGTCACCGACCCCGGCAAGCACGTCTTCGAAGACATCGGCATCGCCGCCTACCTCATCGAGCTGTGGAGGGACATGTACCTCCCTCCATCATCCCCAGCACCCAGCACATCCCCCCCCAAACCCCGCTTCCCAGGCTTCATCGACCTAGGCTGCGGCAACGGCCTCCTCACCCACCTCCTCCTCACGACCGGCTACCCAGGCATCGGCATCGACGCCCGCGCCCGCAAAACCTGGTCCATCTACCCCACACACACCCAACAGCACCTCCACCAACGCCTGCTCGTGCCCCAGATCCTCCAAGCCCCCACGACGGCCCCCGCGACCGAGACCTGGCACGACGGCCTCCTCGCCCCCGGCACCTTCATCATCTCCAACCACGCCGACGAGCTGACGGCCTGGACCCCCCTCCTCGCCCACCTCAACGACTCCGCATTCCTCGCCATCCCCTGCTGCAGCCACGACCTCTCCGGCGCACGCTTCCGAGCGCCCGCCTCCACCAAACAGCCGGCTCATCCTCGACTCCCTCAGCAACAGCAGCAGCGGCAGGACGAAGCCACCGAAGCCCGAAAGGTGGCAACAGGCCAGAAGCACGTCCCTGAGACAGGAACCTTGAAGCGCACCGAGGCGCAGAAGAAGATGCCGTCGGCGTATTCGAGCCTCTGCTCGTACGTCGCGAGTCTGGCAGAGGAGGTAGGGTTCGAGGCGGAGAAGGACGTGCTGCGGATCCCTAGCACGAGGAACCAGTGCATCCTGGGGCGGAGACGGAGGACGGAGGATGCGAGTCCGGATCTCGCGATGAGACAGCGGGAGGTCGTTGCGATCGTGGAGGCGGAGTTGAACCAGAGCATCGCGGTCGTAGGCGCAGAGTGGATCGAGCGCTGTGCGAAGATCTCCAAGAAGCCCGCGAGTGGTCACTGAGAGGTGAAAGGACACGGTGGGTAGAATATAGATACAAGTGCAGTCAATTCTATCCACAGAATCTTTATCGTAGTACCGTCACCAGGGAGCCATCGCTGAAGCCACAGGTCTGACTCACTCCTCGTTCATATCAGAAGGACATCTCAATTCCCACCCGTAGCAGCCATGGTGTCATGCGCCGCCACCTCCACCGTGTCATCAAAAGCATCATAAGTGTTCCGTCTCTCGTTCCTCATATCGTCATGACCACCACCATCACGACTCGACGCCGTCTGGAAGCTCTGCGGGCTGGCAACAGCACTACTACCCGACCGCTAGTCCGAGTAGTACCCATTCACGGCTCTCGCATCGCGCTTGACTCCTGGTTGATTTTTCCGCCTAAGTCACGCAGAGTCAGCTTATGCGCCTTCTGAAAACTCCCCACAGTCCTGCCGTCGCCGCCGCCGCCAAAAGATGAAGATGTTGGATCTCACCTCGGCTCACTCGACGCCGCCCTGTCTGCATCACGACCACGACCCATCATCAGCTGCGCGTTCAGCGGCCGCCGCGGATCGACAGTCACAGGCGGGGACGGGTAGCCCGGCGCCGGATGGTAGCCCGGTGGCACGTACCTCTCCCTAGCTTCAAAGGCATTAGCTAACCCGCCACCCAGCGCAGCTCCTATCGCAGTGGGTATGGGACCCTTGCCCAGCTCACTGCCCGCGAGGCCGCCAGCCAGAGCACCCACCAGACCGTAACCTAACCCCTTTTGCGAGACGTCGAAGTTCTTGTCAATCTGTTCTTTGATCCGGTTCATGGACTTACCGCGTGTTTCACCGGTGGATTTCGCTCTCCTCTCGTCCTCGCGGCGCTGGGATCGTGGCTTGCGGTCTTCGCGAACGTAGCTACCGTGAGACGGTGAGCGATCTCGTCTCCTCGAGCGATGCCGGCGCGGTGATTGAGAGTCATAGGGCCGGCCCCGATCATCGTACCGATAGCGGTCATCGTATCGGGGGTTATATTTTGGCTCTTGGTATCGATCGTCGTATCTCGGATCGTAGCCTCGATCGTAGAAAGAGCCACTTTGATCCTGCGTCGCCACCCCTGCTACGGCACCAGCAGCACCGGCGACAGCGGCCGCTTCCTGGGCGTTCGGGTTCTGTTGGTACTGCTGAGGCGCCACAGCAGGGCCCATTTGATTGTAAGGACTAGGCTGCACCGAGCCTTGGTACGATTCTGACGGCGGAGGCGAGAATTGCTGGCTCAGCGATTGTTGCTGACCTTGTGGCTGGCCGTAGATATTTGAATAGGGCACATATCCGTTGATCAGACCAGAGCGGACGGTGCTGGATGATGGTGGCGAGAGTAGACTCGCCGAGTTTGGTTGAGGTTGCGAATATGGAGGGCTTCGTACACCATTCATGCCGGCTGCCGCAGCAGCACCCACGTCCTTTACTGCGGTATATGGGTACTGACTGGAACAAGGCTGACCGTGGGATGCTGGGTAAGTTGGTCTTGCGTCATGTTGCCGCGCATCACCATACACCGAATCGTATCTCTGCTCCCTGCCAAACCCGTCGTCGTAACCATACCGGTCGTCGTCCACACTCTTCCTCCTTCTCGTGCTCGAGTGATTGCGCCGGCGTCTGTGATCATCTCCGCTATAATAATCGTCATCCACGCCGCCGTCATACGAGTCGCGGACTCCGCCTCCACGGCGCCTTGCAGACCTGTGATTGCCGTCAGCGTCGTAGTAGTCGTCATAGGCGGGATCGCCACGACGCCGCTCGCCAGTACTACGACGGCGGTTCTTGCCACCCGCCCGGCTGCCGGTCGTGCTGAGGCCGCCTCCGTCTTTGCTGGTGACTTTCACCGTCTTGCCGTCCTTGGACTTGTAGAAGCCTCCAGGGACTTTGTCGAACCATGTGTCCGGGATCTTGTCTGCGCCATACATGACGCTACGTAAGATTAGCTTCTCCATCGACACCAGCGCGTAGGGAAAGTGAAGGTGTTGTCGTGGTGGATGGTGGTACTGTGGGGAGGTAAGATGCAGCAGGTGAGGTGGTCGTACAATGATGCTTCAACTTGTGATTATATTCAGAGGACGAGGCACGTGAATGGGATGGGTGTTGCTGGTGATGCTGATGGCAGGTGCTAGAGGTGATTGTTTGCTTCAAAAGACCGACACTCGCAGGCACGCCTCGTGAAATGCCATCAAAAAAACGCGCTCCCGTCGCTGTTGCCTCTGCTGAGCTTTGTGTAATAATAATTAATGACCCGCCCGTGACGGAGGTCGCGCCGCGCCAAGGCGATGGTTGGGCGTCCACGAGCAAGCAGGGATATGCCGAGATAACGTTGAGGCTTGTGACGAGGCTGTGTGAGAGCTGGGCCCTGGCTGGCAGTGCTGAAGTTGGATGCTTTGTGGTTCGCGCTGATGCTGTAGTTGATCGACTGCTGATTATTGCTCACGAGTTGTGGCGGACCCAGTCGAAGCCTGTGCTGAGGTAGACGAAGTCCATGAGTTTTATGTTTGTCAGGTGATATCCCTAGAAACGCAACCAGAGTATCGTCGCAGGCTTATGATGATATGTATCAATACGGAGGTACCTTTAATAACAACCTCATGAGAGAGATCTGATGCCCGGAATTTGAAACACGAGCGCCGTCGAGGTTACCGCAGTGACTTCATTTGTCCGTCCACCCAGCGACATGGAGCCAGCGAGCGCACCAGGCAAGGATTGATTCGGGGACTGCACCTACTGTTTGCCGGCGAGGATAAGGTCACATGCCGCATGCGCTCCTGCTTCTTTTGCGCGTTCCAGACTTCCAGTCCTTCGCGGTGACGATGATGATCACTGGGTCCGTTGATCCCTGTATGCAGTAGAACTAGTGTAGTCTGATGAGTAATCGTACAACCATGTTACCATGTACTCTGTACTCCAGAATAGCCTACAGGTCACAGTCCCGTCCCAGACTCTGCCAGCAAGGTCTTGCTAGACCATCCGCACCAACCACGCAGGACAAGACGTGAATCCCAACTGCTCGGCTCTGAACGATGTCGTGCATGATCGGGCTGGGCGCAAGGTCAGGCATCGACGCGGCTGTAGAATGTACACCTCATGTAGCATCGAGACCTATAGTAGTAGTACTCGCGTCATCATCGCCGCCACGAGAGACGCCTGCAAGATTGATCCTTTGTGTCGCAATTATTACAATGTACCTGAGAAACACAATTACCTGTAACGCTATGCGCAATGCTCGCCAACCTCCGTGTGCTCAAAATGTCCATTGGCAACAAGTACACCTCCATAACAGAAAGGCAGTCGATCCCTCGCCGCTCCTGGCATCATGCTCATGCTTTTCGAAGTTCACAATATTGTTATTATTAGTCATGCCATCGTCCAAGACATTACCGCACCTGCAGCTTTGCGCCTGAGGTCCCTCCAGATTGCATGCGAGCGCTGTCCAACACGAATCATGCAGTCCCAATCCAAGCAGTAATACACCATCTCGGCATAGTCCTGCTCTCCTGGTAATGCTTGTGTGTTGAGGAGCCATGTCAGTCTCGATTCTCGTGTCAGCCACCGACGACTTCGCATAGCGCTCTCCAATTGTCTTCATCCTTCACTAACCAATCTCTCCCTCTCATCACGCCTTCGACGACTTCTACCACCCTCTTGAAACCACTCGCCGCGCCCTTGACTTGTACAAAGCGGGCAATACTCAGCCCAACCTTCTTTCCGTGCTCGAGCACAACGAAAAGCTCCACGCGGAAGGTGACGGGCTTGATGTCCAAGGTGTTGGACTTGTCGACTCTTGCAGTGATCGTGTTCAGCTCTCGCGAGTATTCTAGATCACGGACACCATGACGTTGCCACTCCCGGAACAAGATGACCAGCTCCTGTCTAGCGCGGCCTCGTGGAATGGAAAAGCACACGATTTTGACCGCCGGCTTGATGTTGAAGAATCTGGCGAACCACGACCGCTCGGTGCCGTCTGACGCAGGTGGGCCGTCATTGCTAGATGGCGCTGGCGAAGCAGTAGAGAACAGCGAGTCGAGTGACATGTTGGTGTTCGTGAAGCCAGATGTGTTCCCTGTAGAGTCACGGGTGTGAGCAGATGCAATAGAGATGCGCCTCAACAGCTCAGACCTACCAATGTCTGTAGTATTGACATCAATCTCCTTTTCCATGGCTCTCTTGCCCAGCCACTTGCCGAAGCCATGCTTGCCACCGCCAAAACGTTTCTTGCGGAGCGGGAAATCGCTAAGCTGGCCAGCCAAGGGGCCATCAGCGTGCAAAGTTTTGTCCTGGGTCAGTGTACGAGACTCATGCTTTGCCTTGCGGTCCTGAATGCTGTCAATGGCCGTTGCAGTCGTGTCGGGGCTGGTACTCTCCGTTTTTCTCTGTAGACCGAACCACCCAGAGCGTTTCTTGCGAATGACAGCCGGTGTTGGAGTAGCAGGTAGAGTGGTGTCCTCGTCAATCGCAGTCAAGCCGCCGAGAGTGGTGTCGGGTGAGCGTCTAGCAGCCATGCGCTCATTAGAATGCTGGACAGCCAGCCGTCGCTGCGTTTCGTCGCTCGCCTCGCTACCGTTGCTGCGCTTGCGTACATTGAGCGGTGCCACGATGCCTGAGGATGAAGGCGCAATGATGCGGATGGTCTTGTTATCAGACTTCTTGGCTTTCTGTATCGGAGCCGTAACGGATCTGTGCCAATTGGTGTTATCCTTGCTGCTTCGAGCGTCACTGCTCTCTTCGGCGATGATTGGCAAGAAGCCCCCCAGATGATCTGGTGTTCTAACCTCAGGAGCCGTGAAGTTGCGTCTACCAGCCGGGGGGGCAGGAGGCGGCGTCTTGTTAACCGGCATAATATTCTCCAGCATCCTCATCACATCCTCGAACTTCGCAGTGTTGTCGTCGTCTCCAGATGCTTTGTAAGCTGCCAACTTTTCGCGAGTCTCCTCAAGCGTCTTGGTCAGGTACGTGTTAGGGGTGTCCTCTGGCAGCTCAGGAAGAGGCCTACGAACAGCCTTCTGGTCGGTGGTTTGAAATTGACCTGACCCTTGCGCCGAGATGGACGACGGCGGAGTGTCGCTTGTCGGGCTCGCAACGTCAGTCGTGGAAGTACGTGCAGTAGTGCTAGAGCCAAGCGAGTCACGGAAGAAGGCTTCTTCGCACGCCTTTTCCAGCTCTGCACTGTGCTTCCTTATCTCACTGCGCATGTGCTGACCGGGTGTCTGGGCATCCGCCTTGCGCACCCTGATGCGAGGTACTTCCACCTTCGGCACCTTCTCCTTGCGGGAGCGAAGAGATTGCGGGACAGTCGGGCTTGGTGTCGGGGCTGTAGACTCAAGGGCGCGCAGAGTCTTCTCGCGAGCATTCTCAGGCAGATGCGGTGTGCCAGGAGTGCCGACCTTGGAAGTCTGAGCTGTGATTGCACTGGCTGTTGAGGCTCGCCGAAGATGATTGAAGCTGACGCCGCGTTTGTGCAGCTCGGATGGTCTCATTGATGCGATGACGGGCGGACTGCTAGGCCACATCGAGCTTGTCAATGAGTTCCGAGACATTGAAGATCGGTGTATGGAAGTCCTACTGCGTGCAGCACGTGGCAGGCTGGATGAGGACTGATTCGAAGCACGCCGACCGTTCTGCTTGATCGTCTCTATGCGCAGCGCATTCGGATGCCGCAGGCTGCGAGCCACGACTGCTTTGCGCGTACCAGAGCTCGATTGGCGGTGCACTGTAACATTGTACTCGTCTCTGGCGTTGACGATGGGATTCTTCGATGCTCTGTATGGGTCGTAGCTGCTTACTGATGGTGGTGGCTCCACAAAGCTGCGGCTTGGTCTCAGATGCTCGTCGTTCATGATAGAGTACTGTGATTGCGACCTTGGCGCTGTTGGGAGTGGCGGCGTGTCTGTCACCTGCGCCGGAACGCTGTGGTGGTAATCGCTTGCCGAATACTCCATGTCATCGGCATTGCCAATGTAGTTCTCCAGGTGCTCCTCACGGTGCTTGACGAGTGCGGCATAGAACAGCTTCTCCTGGTTGTACTCGTTGCTAAGCAACTTCTGAATGAGACTCTGCTCTGGCTCGCTGTGCCACAGGGTGCGCATGTTCCGCAAGATCTCGCGATCGATGTCTTGGATGCGCTTGACTTTCCACTGCTCAATGGTTGGAGTCGGCCCAATCGCCGCCTCCTTAGTACCTTCGGAACCATCCAGACCGAACTCCTTGTCGTACTTGTGCAGCAAAGGATGGTCCCACATTTCGTCCATAGTGATGCGCCGCTTTGGGTCAGGAACGAATATACGCTTAATGAGATCCATCGCCTCGACACTGAGATCCGGAGGCATCCAGTATTTGGCCCTGGCGATGTCGCGAAACAGCGCGCGGATGTCGCCGTCAGGAGAGTAGTTGTACGGCGTGGAGCCAGTGAGCATTACGTACAGAATGACACCGCAGCTCCACACGTCAGCCTGAGTGCCGTCGTAGGGCCGGCTGCTGACCACTTCAGGCGCAGCATAGTGCGGACTGCCACAAGGAGTGCTCAGCAGTCTGCCTTCTGGCTGCAAGGCTGCCATGCCGAAGTCAATGAGCTTGACCGTGAGATCCCGCTGATTGAGAAGGATATTCTCAGGCTTGAGGTCTCGGTGACAGATCAAAAGCCGATGGCAGTAGAGCAGTGCTGAGACAATCTGCCGAAAGATGTATACAGTCTCGTCCTCAGGCAGGCCTTTCCGCTGGTCCACGTAATGGAAGAGCTCGCCGCCGTCCACGTACTCCATGATAAGGTAAAGCTCGTTCCTGTTCTCCCACACATCGTACAAACGCACAATGTTGGGGTGCTCAAGCAACTTCATGACTGCAATCTCACGCTCAAGGCCGTATGGGATAGGCTTGTAGCCGTTTGGGCTGAAGGACGCATTGCCCTTGGTGCTCTCGATGAGGTTGGCAAGGCTCTGGGCCCGTGTGCTCTCAGCGGTTGATCGCGTAATGATCTTGACAGCACCGAACTGATCTCGATACCGATGCCGTACCACCCGCACTCTCGAGCATCCACCCTTGCCAATGGTCCTTCCCAGCTGCCAGTGGCCGATATACGTCTTGCGTCTCCGACACGACGCGTTCGTCGATGTGGTCGAAATGGCGGAGTTGCGTTTGGAGTCGCGTTCATGCTCGCTTGTGATCTGAGAGACGCGGTTGTTCTCAGGCGAGTTTGGCTGGCTGGTGCGGACAGCGAGAGTGCCATTCGGCTCCAGAGACTCGTTGTGAGGCAGGTGGCTGGCGGAGGAGGACGCGGTGGCTTTGGTAGCAATCTTCATCTGTCTGGCAGCAGCCACTGGCGGTGTGTTCGCCCCTGCTCGTATCTCACTGAGAGGTTGTCGTCTGCCGGCCTGACGGGTGTGCCGGTATCGTTCCGCCATTGAGAGGTCAAGGGCGGTCAATTAGAGAATTGCCAGACATGTGTCGGGCGTCGGATCTGCCGTGACAGATGTTTGCTGCTGTATTTTACTGGTCGGGGTGATCGATGCTGGAAGTTTTCGCTGGGACGGTACCTTATCCAAGTCGATCGGCTGCCGTGGCGCTGGGTGGGATTGGGTCGGTGACCGAGTTGGTGAAAAATATGATGTGTTGGGGCAAGGAGCTTTCCCGCGACGCGAAGGCGTGAATGAGCGAGATGCCAGCCAAGCTGGCGAACTGCAAACGCGCGCGAGATCGATGCAGATGCAGGACGAGGCTGAGAGAGAAGGTGATGCACGCTATCGCGGCCACGAGATGGAAGTGGCGGTTGCTGCTGTTGTTGTCGGCATTCGCGTGGCAACAGCTGGGAAAATTCGGCGGGGGCAATGTTGATGTTCGGTGACGGACTCGAGGAAGGCGCGAGCGGGACCTCGTCTTTCAGCTTCACATGCGGGATAGAGGCACGAGACCTCTCGATCGGTAAGGCCTCGAATGTTATTACGATCCTGTTACTGTGAAGAGCGGAGATTCTCCGCCTTCTTGATACTGCCCGCGCTGTTTATTTACGATGGACGCAGGAATGCAATCTTGCAGGTGGACTCAGATTTCAACATAAAAGACATCGGAAAAGATACATGACCTTTCTCACTTTCGTGTGTACCTTGGTACTAACGAAGCTACACGGTGTCAACACTCACATGTTCGGGAGTAGCAATACTGCAATACTGATAAAGGAGAACTCACGCAATGAACCGCAGCCTGCGTCCTCGCGCTGCTGATGCCCATCACCTCCATATAAGACTCTCTGGCCCAAAGGTAGGAGGTACCTCGCCGGCCACCGCATCCTGCCCGTGCGCTCCTAGATGAGCTGCATGTTGATTGATCACACCTTGCCTCCTCCAACACTGAACCCCAAGCCACTTCCCACACGTCAGGAGTGAGTGTTAATTCCATGTGCCTACGCTCCTAGAGAACAATCCTGTACCGTCGTGAGCTCGTGTCAACTCATTACCTCCACCGCTCGATGCCAGGTCTGGACGTTGTCGTGATCTGCAATGCAAGCTGGTCCTGAACATAGCGAAATCTCGTTAAGGCTGATGAGACTTACGAACTCCATAGCCCGCGCAGGCTCCGGCTAATACAACGGACGCGCGTATGACATACTTCACCCACCACGATAATCATGTCGCCTGGCATGACCTGAAGTTGATCATGATGGGCATGTGCGCTAGTAGAGTCAAATAATGCTTCTTCTTGAGGTCGACCCTCGCGACGAGGCAATACGAGCTATCCCCAAAACAGCATCCAACGCGCTCCCCCACCGAGCACAGTATATCATTTGGAGGTATCATCATTATCGATACTGCCCCGATCGGAGACAACACCGCCCATGATTCAGGACCCATCATCAGGAACCGAAGTTGCAGGCACCGCAGACCCCATCGGCACCGCCGCCCAACGTCAACGCAAGGACCCGCACGATGCTTCTGATCCATCACGTGGAAGCGTCAAGTTCACCAAAAAACAACCCAGCCCAAACCACCAACCTGCACAGGGCACGAACGGTGATGCTCGGATACCCACATGCACCGCACAGATGTGACACGGGCTGCTCGGGCGGCGGGCCTCCGAACAGCCACGGACGACCCGAGGATTTTGGGTTCCGACCCCGAACCACAGCGTCGGGCTCTCGCTTGGCTTTGGCTTGGCTTTCAGCCTCGGATGTTGGGCGTTCGGTGCTTCCATTTATTAATTCTGCTGCGGTGCAGGTGGATCAGTGCGAGGATCATTTTTCGAGATTCACGAATCATCATTCGTTTGTTGGTCATTCATGTTTCGTCGACCGCAGGGCCAGATATCCAGCGTTGCCTGAGGCCGTGATTGGATGCTTGGCGGTGCGTGCTTGCTTGTTCGGATGGGCTTGGCTTGGTTGGTGCGGTGCTTGGTGCATCGGTTGATCGATCTGCAGTGGGCAGGGATGCAGGGTGTTGATTCATCAGTATCTGGAATGCTTTTGTTATTATTAGCGGATCTGTCTGCCGTCCTGTTTATCAAATTCAGCCGGAGGGTTGATCAGTCACGGCGAAGCGACGAGGCTGGCCAGGGGTCAACAATGCTGAGACTTGATCGTGATGAGAATTCAGAGGTCGTCGAGTGACAACCTACCTAGCTACAATGACAAAACGATGTAGGCGACACGTATGTAGAATCGCTCGTCCAGTCGCCAAATGATGTTGGAGATGCTCGCGGCACATTTGCCAAACCCAAGAGGTATCTGTCGCTGAGTATAAGTCGTGGCCTTTTGGACCCATGCACATTCCACCATCACCGAAGACCGATGCCCTACTGATCCGGGCTATGCTTTGGAAACGCCCCTGAACGCCTTACAACACCCTGCCGTCGTCGCTCTGATCGACTCGTTGATCTCGTCCCGTGGACCTCGCATTACTGTGCATGACTAATCGATACAATGAAGTGCAAATTGGTATCTCAACATGTGAAAGCAACAACCTAAGCCGACGCAGCGACGACAGGGGACGTGTCGATGCTCTCAGCCTTCGTTTCCGGCGAGCTCGACCCGTTGATGTCCTTGATGTCTGCTGTCGCTTGCGCTTTACCGCAGCCTTTGACAAGGACGTGCCTCTGTTTGGACTATTAGCATGGGTTGTTCGTGAGTAGATCTGCTTCAAAGACATACCTTAAGCGCATCTTTTCGCGAAAAGCTTTTGTCGCAATGACCGCACGGGAACGGTTTGACCGCCAAATGTATCCGCTTGTGTCGCTTCAGATCGTGATTCCTATTGAAGCTTTGTGGACACTGATCGCAACGGAATGGCCGGTCGTTCTGCGTATTCGTCGGTGCCGGAGCATACATGTGGTTGTATTGCGCCGCGTGTCCGCTGTTGAAACCTTGCATCATTCCGCCGCCCATGCCGCCAACCAGTGAGAGCGGCTGTCCTGGGTGGTTGATATTTGACAGGACTGGCCCGGCACCGTTGTGGCTCGGATAAGAGTATGTCCTAGTGTATTGAGGCGGTTGGCTGTGCAGTGGCGGCACGTAGGATCCTGCCGCGCTGACCGGCGACATCTTCGACAGTGGACCACCAGCGCTCACAGGGCTCTGTTGAACCGAAGGTGGACCGGTAGAGTATGGGAATGAAGCCTGCTGTGGGGTCGACGAGGGCTGTGATCCGCTGTAGTATGCCGGCGTTGGTGGCGGTCTGAAAGAATCCTGAGCTGTCACTGGAGAAGGTTGAGTCGCTGCTGCAGATAATGTTGTCTGTGCTCCGACCACGCTGCTGTTCAGGGGCTGTTGCAGGTGGAGAGATTGTAAGCCCGGTCGGGACATTGACATGGAAGAAGAGTAGCTCTCGTATGTTGGCGGTGGTGGTGGTAGGCTATCACTCGCAGCCGGGGATGGATTGCTTCGTACGAGTGAGTTGAGTGAGGGTGAAAAGATGGTACGGCCCTGTCCGAACGACTGCGCCGGGCCAGAGTGGTGGAACCCGTATGGCGTCGAGCTCATCGATGATGGCGGCGGAAACATGCCACCACCGGTAGCTGAATATGGTGTAATCGTCGAATTGTCTGATGCAACCCCAGTCGAGGTCGGGCTTAGCCCGTCAGACGAGCTGTTGCTTGGAGGTGTGAGCAGGTTGCCAACGCTGGTCAATGAAGGTGCTGTCGGTCCTGACTGAGTTGTGGCATTGGAGAAGCCTGAGAACTTGTTGTGGACGAAGCCGCTTGCCAAAGGGTTCGGAGGCGGCAGCTCGAATTGGTTTGGGGCGTTGGGTCTTCGAGCAGTGAAGCTTCCTGGAGCGTTCATATGCTCAAGCCCAGGAACCATCGAAGTCGAGTAAGCTACTGCAGCAGCCACGTTGACGTTTTGCTGATCGTATGAGCTCAGAGGCTGACAAGCTTCTGCGGGTGGTGTAGGCAGAGGCTGGACGAAGGATGGCGCGTAGGTCGTTGCGTAGAACTTGTCGCTGGACCAGGATTCTCCTGGCGGAGAATGATATGAAGCCACGGAGGGCAAGAGCAGCTGAGATACTCTCAGACGATGCAAAGAGTTTGTAGGTTGACTTCGACGTCAGAACACTGCTGCATGCAATGCTGATCGAAGATCCGGTGTCCTGGGTGTCGGCAGGGCTTTGTACTCAAGCCAGAGACCAAGTGCTTGGAAAATGCTCGATGAGGCTGATGACGATTGCTGCTGATCTCGAAGCACGCGTGCCCACTTGATCGCCAATGAGGCGGCCTTATGCAGGTGCTTCCCAAAGATCTCGTCGACGCCTTACCGGGATATTTGTGCAAGGACGGTCAATCCAGGACTAGCACCGAGAAATCGCTTGTCGGCAGCGATCGTGCAATCGGAGAGCTGCGTCCTTGCCGGAATGTTGGGCAAGATCTGAGAAGTCCAGAAGGGTAGGGGTGCAGATGCTGCGTTACACAAGTCGCACCAGCCGCGCTGGATTCAATTCAATCTGTTCTTTGTTGTCGCGGATCAAGGATCAGGAGACTAAGCCGCCCCGATCATTATGTAGACGATGGTGTCAGACGGTGACGACGAACGGATCGCATGCCGCAGAGCGCAGCAGAAGTCGAATGGAGCACTGGTAGGCGAGTGTTGTCGAACGCCAACAGAGAGATGCTGTTGCAGTAACGAAGCGTAATCAGGGACAGCCACGTTCTTTGACGTGGGCTCCGCAGATCCTTTGTTAAGGTCGTTAGGTTCGGGATGGCGGTCGAGGCTGGACGCTTGGAGCAGGGCCCTCTCTGCGGGCGTTCACGAAATAGATGTACGGCTCGCAGGCACTAGGGGAGGAACATTTAGCGTAGCTGACTAGGGTCACTAGCCAGTAGCAAGGCCCGCGACCTGCGTTGGAGGATCTGGGTCCGCCGGGGTCGATGCTCTGCGCAGTGACCACGCGGGACGATTCATTACTGGACCTTAAAGCTGGACCAGCAACGATGCCTGAATGGATCTCGCAGGCGGAAAGGTGTGATGATGATGAGATCGAAGGCAACATGCCTGCACCGCCGGCGCACACACTCGACTGTGCCTGGACACGCGGAGCCTCAGGCACTTCGCGACCGTGGAACAGCCTTCGTCAGCGCTTCCTGTGCTGCCTTTGCGAAGACCGTAGATCCGGACACAGTCCGATTCAGGAAATGAGACGGCCACGAACGACAAAGCGCGCTGTCGAACCGGTGACGGGCCTCGGACTGAGGTTGCAAACCCCGGGCCCCCATGCAAGTGGTACGTAGCAGTACAGTAGCAGTAGTCTGCCCATCTCACACTCGTCTACCCGTGCCGCACCATGCGACGTTTTCACGCCCTCGGCGGCTCTGTGAAAAGCATGATGAAGGATGGAGGCGGCAGCCCCCCCTGGTCATCAAAGCTTGCTGCTTGCCCCGTTCGGTCAAGACTAGCGTCTCGTTTCAGAGGCCAGCCCACCCACCGGCGAGCCGATGCCCTGACCTCCAATCTACCGCCCACACACTACTACTAGTACTCCGTACGTGACGCGACCACCAACGGAGCCGAATAATAATGATAATGTGCACGTCGCGGCACCGCCAGGGTAGCCCAGCTGTGACCCCTCTTGCGCGATCGAGCATACATGTATCTCAAAGTTACATGTACCGTCAAGTCGAGGCATCGCGCTTGGTTGGCGGACCGGGCACGCGGGATGCGCCGTCTGAACATCTGATCCGGCCGGTACAGACTCACAGTCGACCAGACGAGGTCTGGCTCGGGTCGGCACCGAGAAGGGGAGAGCTGTTTGGCATGTCGCTGCTATTCATTTCACGCGGTTCGCACGTCTCACCACTCGCTGATGATCGCTGATGAACATCCTGAGGGTGTCCGGAGCCTCATCTCGTCTGCGACACACCGGCCATCTCCACGGTCTTGCAAATACTCATCATCATGCGGAGATGCGCTGCTTGCAGGTGGTCAAGGATATGGATGCTCCATGATGATGATGCATCATGTGCATTGCTAGGGCACAGGTAGGAGGTAGTCTGCCTGCTAGGCAAGCATAGGTCTCGGGTTGACAACCGGATCGGCAGTAGCTTAGAGTTGGACGGTCGCGACTCGCCTGACGCCCTGACCCCAAGCACCGATCTGTATGGAGCGCCCAACCACGTGTGATATGCAGAGCCAAGCGCACGGCTGTTGGCTGCCTGTCGAAGCCGCTTGCATCCAGACCAGCAGTGCAGCCAGCGGCATGATATTAGCTATGAGAGCTGGTCATCCGTTCGCCTGCTACTGCTTGCGAAGATGTGTGGAGCCTGTTGGTCTCTATGTGATCGAGAGCTGAGTGTACTACTATTTCCTTTCATCCTTGCAAACATGTGTCCAAAAAGGTTCATCAGAGCGAGGACGCGGCAAACTCTCGACCCAAGCGCCAACATGCAGCTGCCCGCCCGGCTCACATATGCACGGTGGACGCGGTGGCTTGGGCCTGACGCCAAGATCACGATCAAGCAACTCGGCCCGTCGCTCGCACGGCGCCTTGCCTGTTCCAACGCCACGACGCCGGTCGACGATGGCTGTGGTGGCTTTCCCGGTGAACTGGAAGTGTTTCACACACTGCGAGGTAAATTGGGCTCGCTCAGCTACACAGATCGGCTCATACCTAGGTAGCCTTATTACGCTTGAGATCACCCATCGACCATGACCTCCATGTCTGCTGGTAGAATAATATTGGAAGGATTTCTCCCGCCCACCCTCACAGCCTATCAACGCTCTGCCTTAGCGAGCCCTAAGCGCTGGCCAACGCGACTGACCCTAGACGTCGGATGCATGTAAGCGGACCGAGCACTGGCACGTCTACCTCTAGCGATCATCATCAGCTACTACTGTTTGCCTTTTCTCCTCGACGCCATTCCCGTTGCAGTGCGTTGCTCTTTCCGTTTATGCTTTGACTCCGTCTCACGCCGCAGAGCAGGACACATCCGCCATGACCAAAGCCCCCGGCTAAAATTACGAGAACCAATACTGGAAAGGATGAAGTTCAGGTCGGACAGACTGTATAAGCTCGAATTATGCATCGCACTACCTCTCTACTAGCAGAATATGTGTTCTTTCTCGGTGTCGCCGAGACTAGTCGCAGTCCTGCATCTCATTTTTCCTTGCCTGAACCATGTTCGTCGTCGCAAGACGTAACCCATTTCTTCTCGGTTTGATTATTGCTGTTTGCTATGGTTCGACAGCTCGATAATTCCAATTCACAACGTCGACTTGGCTGCCACGTATCACCCCTGGGCCCCGTCGCTCCGCGCATGTCGCGTGAGATGGGATGCCTGCTTTGACTCAGTGAGATCTCTTGCCAAGAGATATAGCCTCGGGCTGCGGCCAGGTCTGGCCGCTCCTCGACTTGCCCAGTGCTAGGCTTGCGACCTGAACGCGAAAAACAAGTCGTCATCAACCGTCACCGCTCTGCTGCGAATCCGCCCCTGTGCGCGTCTGGAGCAGTAATAAGGTGATCGCCTCTGAGTCGTAACCGCCCTGTCTTCCAAGACATAGTGAACTACGAGGCTTTCGCCGCGCACGCGACATCGATCCATTCGCATCTTAGACCAAAAATCATGGCTCTCATATCCCACAGAATTCTGCGTGGATCAAGCCTTAGACTGCAAGCACAGCCTGCCGGCGTCTTCAGATAATAAGCTCCTCCCATGTGTACGTCCCGGCCAACTTGCAAGCCATCATGCGTACTCCTTTCCCAAAATCTGGATCACTCCCCGTCCGTGGGGAGCAGAGTTCAGGGAGATTGCCGCCCACAGTCTAAGATGGAGATGGCAACACCTCCGTGGGCGCGCCAACTGTGTTTAACTGCACTCTGATTGGCCCAGACCTGCTTGAGGATGTAGAGTGCGGGCTCCTTTTCGGCTCCGAATCGCGGACCGTCCAACCCACCAGCGCCGCGTGACCGCGCGACGGACACTTTGCGGACGCCGCATTTAAAGCTACATATGAGCAGGGTATGTCGCGTACTCCGTGAAATAGACTTTACTGGCCTCATTGACACGGCGCGTTGCTGGCAAGTACGATAACCCCGGACATCTTCCATCATTCACCTCACCGCGTATGGGTCGAAGCGGAAGTCTGCGGAGATCACGACGATGTCAGCGACGAATGCGGTATCGCAGATTGTACACAAGAGTCATGTAGCCAAGACTTCTCGAACCTCTTCGTGATCGCCATGCGACGAGTACTAACACTCGTTGACCCGGTGAAGCACATCTCCTGGCCAGCGGTGAGATGAAAGTCGCGGGTCTCAGTGCGAAGAGAGCTGTACACGCACTGGAGTGCAGGTCAGCTCATTCTTGGTCCATCAGAATTTGGCTGGACACTTCAGCACCTTGCTGTGCATTTCCGTCAGAGGTCGACTGTATTCTTGCCAGCGATCTCGAGCTCTGCATTATTCACCGGAAGCAGCCTATGCTCTGAGCATCGGCTTGTCAAGGTATCTGGTATCCGACTCCAGTTACCCAAGACAGCGGCCCACAGAGGCGTCCATATCGTTGCATGCAATGGGACAGACGGCTGTTCCGGACTCAGATTCCCCAGTTCAAACGCCGTCGACTTCTCAACAATCATCAGGCATCCACCCAGATGAAAGGTGATACAGCGTGGTCCAAACCCAGCGTTGCCTCCTTCAAAGCTTGCACAGCAAGACAATGTTGATAGGCGGGACGATGCTCGAATCCCCATTGCAACCTTTCTACTCTGAGGTCAACAACTCACGTCCCGACCCCCTTCTTAACTCGACTTTGGAATCGCTTGCTAATATCAAGATGAATATATATCGCCATGAATAGGTATCGAGTCGATTACAAAATTGATCTGACCCAGCTTACAGTCCAACTTGTTGTCACACACAGCTGCGTGATGTACCACGAGAAACCTATGCGATTGCGGTGAAGCAGACAACCTCCGTGCCTGCGAGCAGATGCGCATTACTACGCAGACGAAGCCGACAGAGCGCACGAGAGATTTTGCACGTGCTCGACTTACACAGTACTGCACCGTGTCATGCACGTCCGTTCTCGCGGCCTCAGAACTACCTATGGAACGTTCGGCTTGCGGTTGCATGATTGGCAACAAGGCATCATGCTTTCGGAGCCCAGGAGTGTTCTTAGTTCTCGAATCAACAATAGAAACCACGCAGGACGAACCATCACCCTGGTCTCCTTCGCCATGCGCCTGAAGTTGAGAAATGTTGCAGCGAATTAGAAGCATTATTGCCTCTGTATTCGACTTTTCGCTGCAAGGCCCCGTTTGACATCTTCATGCTGAGCGGCAAGCTGCATGGTTGGCACAAGGCAACCAGCAGGAGGCTCGCTCAATAAGGCTCTTGACAGGGAATAGAAATGCTCCTATCATGCAAAGCAGGCGCCCAGGCAAAATTGATTAGCAGTCTGAAATTAGGATGCTACCGGTATGCATGGGTCCTAGACAAGGCATATCGTCCTGCAAGGCTGACATGCAGCGTGGACTCTGCAAGCTCCCCTGCCAGCCTCCCAGCCGTACTGGGCAGTGGCCACCGCAGCCTTCCGGGCCTTTGCAGTCGGCGTGTAGTCGCGACCCCAAAAGGTTCGCAGGGGTTTTGGACCAGTCAGCTGAGCCCGGCCTCACGTCTGGACCTGTCTGGTGAGCCAAACACGCAGGGCCCCGTGCGAGAGTCAAAAGACCTGTGCGACGTTCCTCACGCCGAGTCCACTCGTCAATCATGCCACACAGCCAGTCCACACAAGCTCTTGGTTACCTGCGGCAGCATATGTAAGCTCGATCCGTAAATCCACCATCACATCATTAAGAAATTGCCACAATACAACAGGTCATAGCGCATTGGCAAGGAGAGCCCATACCCTACGAGAACGACATGAACCTGTCCGAACGTTGCTTCCGCCTTTCGTCGGGCTCCTGCGTCAGTCAGGTCCTATGACTTGTCCAGCTTGCATGCGGTGCTGGATAGCATCATAAGGTAGGCGGCGAATGCTTGACTAAAGACCGAAAATCGATGGCCGATCCTGTTCGAAACCCAGGCAGTCAGCTCCTGGCACGTGAGGCATCGAACGTCTTGTGGCAACGGAAGCGGTCCAGGATTCTCATCAGCATTGTTTCGTCGGTCTGCCGTTCATGGGACTGAAGTGGTCAGGAGTAAGCCCTCTGACAAAGTCAGAAGGAGCGACCGCTAAATGGCTCCGGCAGTCTCCCAACCAAGTGTCCTGATAAAGATCGAGAGCCAACAACATGAAGGCGTCAGCGTGTCTCTCGCACACCTTTAGCCACGCCGCGGAACAACAGCAAATCTCACGCCTCAAGCGCGGATAGACATGAAAAGATTCCGTGACCACCGCAGTCTACATCACATTTTCATACGGGGTATCTTCGCGAAGTACCTTTGCGTTCCCACCTACCGAGATCATCGTTATTCGTCCATCCTAGACATGACAAAAGTACCACTCGTTCAAACTTCCCCGGACGGCCCACGATCCTCATCTCCTTTATGCCCATCACTTCGCCGCCTCGTCCGCCACCACTCCGCCTTCAGCATATCACTGAACAAAGCGCCGCTGCCAGCATGGGTGCTTCGCCGCCGTCGCCGGCTACTATCGCTGCCTTTCCGCGGCGTGGGCATGGTACTCGAACGGGCTGGCGCGGCGTCCTCTCCTTCCTCCGACACCTCTGCGTTACCAACCTCGAGACTCTGGCCCACGCTGTCACGGCGTCGTCGCGTCTGTCGCGTGTGTCCGGGACTTTTTGGTCGACCGATGCTTGTCTCTGCTGATTGCTCGAAAGTACCGTAGCTTTCCTCGTGATCTCCAAGTTCCTCCCAGATACCGATGACCTCCTTGATCGTTGCTGCCCGTTTCCTCTTCCTACCCATGCTTGACTTCGCGCTCTTTGCTGTACTCTGTCTCTTGAGCCCTTTGCTTAACAGCGGCCTGTGCTCGCTTGCCGAATCAACATCTTCGTCATCCTCGTCCTCCAGAACAGCTGCTTCACTGTTCTCGTCGCTATCTGGGTCGGCCATGAAGCCGAGACCGGGAGTAAGAACTGTCTGCGGGATTTCATGTTGTGACATCTGGTGTTTGTGCTGATGATGTTCGTCCTCTTCTTCGTCCTGCAGTCGCCAGCTGAGTGCTAGCACACCCGCGAGGAGGATCACAGTACCCAGTGCAATGAGCCCTGCATGCAATGGTGGCAGCTTGCTCGTCTGGCGGAAGTATATGAGACCGTCCAGGATTGCAACGATGTTGTAGACGCAAAAGACGAACGGGTACAGTATGCTGGTCGAGACAAGCCGCAAGCCGAGGTGGAGGTAATACAGCTGTGACAGTGCAAATACCAAAAACGCCAGAACCAGAAGCCAGGACCGGAAGTTGCTGAACTGGTTTCTCTTGTCCGCCACACTCCGCACAATCAACTCCACAGCACTCTTGGCCAGGAGCAACGCATGCGCCGATAGTATTCCAGAGATAGCTCCATAGCTCATGCCTCTCACCAGATGTAGTCGTGGACTGTCCCTCTTGTTCGCAGGCACAAACTTGCGCATCGCAAAATCCATGCATAGTAGCGCCCCGGTCAAGACCAAGGACAGAATAAACCAAACTAGGAAGTTCTTCTCACCCAACAACGCAACCAGCTGATCCAGACTGTGGCTCGGCTCCGGCAGGGCGGAGAAGAAACTGATCAACACCGCCCCACCGGCCACCAGTATCGTCCCATACGCCGTCCGCCACGTCCACGCCTCTTTCAGCAACAGACTCGCCAGAATGCTGTTGAAGACCAGCCCAGACGCCTGCAGCGTACTCAGCAACGGCAACGGCAGTGTTGTAATCTGGATGCTGCTCCCGATGATGTTGGCGAGCAGGAACATCAGCATGCCGACCTGCCATCGTCGTCGTCGCCAGGCGGGGACCTTGGGTTCGTGGTCGGCTTTCTCGTCTTCGAGCATGTGCGATTTGCGCTGGAGCGTCAGCCCGACGGATTGCACGCATGTCGAGAGCAGGCCGACCAGGACACCGACGGCGACGGTCGCGCCGGGCGACAGGTTTGGGAAGAGGCCCATAGTAAGCAGTCGTTGTGTGAGAGTTTGGAGAGGCGGTCAACGGGGGAGATCGAGTCGCTATAACTGTCTGGGTGCCATCTTTGTAGTCTGCTATTGTCGTTGCCACTGAATCCTGTCCAGCACTGAAACACAATTGGTCTGATCAACGAGGATCAACAATAACTGGAGGTAATGAGCGTGTAGCTAGAAGAACAGGAACCCTGTGGCCATACGACGACGGTTTGACGGTACCTAGCGGTTGTACACGCCCTCCCCTCCCCCTTGCTAGTGCCACCTCTTTCAGAACGCACCAGCTTCACCACCGAGCCATTCCTGGCCACCACGATTGCACACGATGCATCATCACCTGCGTCGAGAAATAATTCTGCTCTTTCTCTCTTCGGCATACGTACTGTGTCGCCACGGCGCAGGTCAGATGCCAAGAGTCTTGCGGATCAGATATGGTGAGCACGTGGAAAATGAGAGGTTCGAGCACTTAGAGCACGGAGCAGGATGCGCGCAAAAGCAAGATCGAGCAACGTCTTCATACCGGCAAAGAGCAGCTGTACCTCGAGCATACGTCTGGCGCGGACCAGCGACGACGCACATCTCTGGTGTTGGCGGATATACACTCCGACGCTTGTTTCTCGTTCACTTCTGCCTCACAAAAACCTGTCGTCCGCTGCATCACACCATCTCTTCGCAGTTCTCCCGCATTGCTCCAAAAAACTGGAGGTCCGTGGGTGCTGAGCAGCGTCTCTACGCATCACTGCCTGTGGCAGGGCGACGAGAATGCATGGCAAGACCATTAGTGCTTCACGCGTGAAGACGCTCGTTGTCCGATATAAAAGCTCTGAAAAACTGATATTCACGTTCTCTAATACTACAGGACCCATTCGATGAACGGCCATGACTCTTTCGAGAGAGCCCGACATCCTCGCACAGACACCCCAAGGTCAGACCCCCAAGGCCAAATTATCCGGCCCTGCGCTGCAGCTGAAGTTGTTGACGGGAAGACCAAAGATTCTAATTCTGGCAGGCATACGAGCTCCAGCCTATGTGTCCGGGTATTGCGAAGTTGCGCTCACAATATCTGCATCTCCTTTTCGGCTAACAAATATGATTTAGATGTGAAGCCGACAGAAGCCACTGCCGGAGAAGGGCACAAAGTCGGCGCTTCATCGCTCTCAGGTTTCCGCCCACGTCGATGGTAGCGTCCGTGATGACCAGCAATGCTAGGGAGTGACAATGAGCAGGTGAATTGACAAGTGCATCGCTGATTTATCAGGGTGATATGCAAGCTGCCAGATCGTTGCTTAACAGTTCCAGATCGCCATCTCAAGAGGTCTCTTCTTTCTTGGCTGCCTATATGGTAAATTTCCTGACATCGAGTGTTGTTTCAGGTACCTATACCCCGTGAAGTACAGAGCAATGTCACAGATGTGACGCATGATTCATGTAATAAGACACCGAGTCGTCCTCCGAAGCTTTGGCCAACATGGATGATCGCATGACGCAAACACGCTCCCGTCGTGGCGTTGCCATAGCTGCCGCCTGCGCCATCCTGGAGCTCCGGCCATCTCATGCGTACGACCATCTCTCCTCCACCAAACTTCATCAACCACACGCTTCCCTGTCATCTGTTTTCAACTGATAGATAAGCGCCAAGATGAAGAGAACTATTGCATTCGCCGCCGCGCTGGCTGGCTCAGCGTCGGCTGGCGTGCACAAGATGCCGTGAGTCGCCATTCCCGTCCGTTTCAATGCCGGGACAGACAGTGTGGAGAGCTCTGGCTAACCAGACGTCGTGCACAGGCTCAAGAAGGTCCCGCTCAGCGAGCAGCTTGAGTACGCCAACATGGGCGATCACATGCATGCCCTCGGCCAGAAGTACATGGGCGTGCGCCCGCAGGGCAACCACGAGAAGGAGATGTTCCGCGAGACCTCCATCGATGCCAATAAGGATGGCCACCCAGTGCCCGTTTCCAACTTCCTGAACGCACAGTACTTCAGCGAGATCTCGATTGGCACACCGCCACAAGACTTCAAGGTCGTCTTGGACACTGGCTCATCGAACCTGTGGGTGCCCAGCCAGGACTGCGGTAGCATTGCTTGCTACCTGCACTCCAAGTACGACCACAGCGGGTCGAGCACATACAAGAAGAACGGAAGCGAGTTTGAGATCAGGTATGGATCTGGCGAGCTCTCGGGTTACGTGAGCCAGGACACTGTCACCATTGGCGACGTCACTATCAAGAACCAGCTTTTCGCCGAGGCCACGGCGGAGCCTGGTCTCGCTTTCGCCTTTGGCCGTTTCGACGGCATCATGGGTCTTGGGTACGACACCATTTCTGTCAACAAGATCCCGCCACCATTCTACAACATGGTGAACCAAGGCCTTCTTGACGAGGCTGTCTTCGCCTTCTACCTCTCGGACACTAACGACGGTGACGAGAGCGAGGCTATCTTTGGTGGCGTGAACAAGGACCACTACACTGGCAAAATGACCAAAATCCCGCTTCGTCGCAAGGCTTACTGGGAGGTTGACCTGGACGCCATTACCTTCGGCGACCAGACTGCGGAGATCGACAGCACTGGTGCCATCCTCGACACCGGCACTTCGCTCATTGCTCTTCCCAGCACGCTTGCTGAGCTGCTGAACAAGGAGATTGGTGCCAAGAAGGGCTTCAACGGCCAGTACACCGTCGAGTGCAGCAAGCGTGACTCGCTGCCTGACCTCACCTTCACTCTCTCCGGCTACAACTTCTCCATCACCTCCTACGACTACATCCTGGAGGTACAGGGCTCTTGCATCAGCTCCTTCATGGGCTTTGACATCCCGGAGCCAGCCGGTCCTTTGGCCATCCTCGGTGACGCTTTCTTGAGGAAGTGGTACTCTGTGTACGACTTAGAGAACAACGCTGTCGGTCTCGCCAAGGCCAAGGCTTAGATGTAACATGGCGAAGATGATGTGCGAGTGAGCTGCTTGCATTGCATGAGAAGGCGCTCAAGCCAAGGACAAGGTGGAGGGCTTGAGCGATATGTTGTGTTATAGTATCGACAACCACCACAATGGCTGTCTATTCCCTTGCCTAGTATAACTGTATGACATTGACCAACCAAGACACTCAGCAATGCACCCTCATCTTCATCTCGAAGTCTCATGCAGTTGATCTGCAAGGTCACGGTACTCATCGCAAGTGATGGCAGCTCGCGCTTATCAGCGGGAGCGGCCAGTTATCCGATGAGACTTGATCACATGTCAAAGATTGCAGGGTCCGACAGGCCGGTAACACTAAGGTAATGCCTGTGTCACGCCGTCCATTGTTTTGCCGATCCGGGACCTGGAGAGACTGGAAGTGTAGGTCGAGTGACTTTCTGACCGGAAGCCGTGATGTGACCTTGCCACACGCTCGCTCATCAGCTGTCGCACGCAGCTGCAACATTCAGCACCATCGGATCCCGGAGACTGGACGTGACACTGGTGGCTCGGACGTCGAATACCGGAAGTCGTCATCGCCATGCTACTGACCGCGCTGCTGTCGTTTTCCTTATAGCATTCGATAGGGCACCTTGATGACCAAGATGAACTGACCATACGCTTTGTGATAGGTTTACATACAGCAGCAGCGCAACGAGGTGCCGAAGGCCTGTACGGTGGGAGGAGGCCGGCGAAGTGAAGCGACGAACAGTTGCAGGGATATATTGAGGACAACAGCTGTCGGGCGGCAGGTGCGCTACTGTGGAGAGCGTGGAGTGGTGCCTCGCATCACAGCGTCGGGTCCGGGTGAGAGGAGCTGGGCAGGATTGAAAGAAGGACCATTGCCAGGCGGACTCAGACGTCAGGGAAGCACCGCAAGCTCACGCACCGACACGCCCACCATGGCGCCCTCATTCAGGTCACGCTCGCCGTCACCATCGCGCCGAAGCAGTCTTGGAGGGAGAACATCAACACGTGAGCGCTTGGCGAGGCGCACCTCGAACAGCAGGGAACGTAGTCGGAAACGAGTCAGCATGAATGTTCCAGACCGCTTCAGGCAAGATGATGATGAGGAGGAGGATGTCACGAGTCCCGCACAGAAGGGCTACGTGCAGCAGAGTCTGTATGGTGTCATCAGTGCAGCGACCAAGCAGAAGGAGACGGAGATGGGCCGGACGGGTATGGCCGGGCTGGATCTGGGCGTCGATAGTGACGACAGTGAGAGCGAGGTCGAGGCTGCGGGCGAAGGCAGCAGTCGGCCTGGCAGTGCTCGGTCGAATGTTGAGGAGAGGGAGGCGGCATCAAAAAGTGAAGGCGGTGCACGGGAGAAGGTCGCGAAGCACAAGAAGAACAAATTGAGCTCGAGGGCGTTGATGAAGCCAAACACAACCAGGAGTGATTCGCAGGGCGATGATGCGATGACGCAAAGTCAATTCTTGCCGCCCAAGCCCACGATGGACAGTGGCAAGGGAAGGCCTGCGCGATCTGCAAGTGTTACAGGCTTGAGAGATGAGGGTATGTTGATGGAGCGGAGACTCAGAGCCAGACAGAAGCTGGAGCTGGAGTCGTCGATCACGTCAACCACCACGAGAAGGAGCCGAGACACAGTGCGTCCAGGCGAGAAGAAAGCTCCTCGGACCTTACAAATTCTGCTGGCCGATATGTTCCATTTTGACGAGCCGGAGGAGGTCATCAAGGAGTACTCCTGCTGGTACCTGCAAAGCGTCATGCTGCAAGGCTTCATGTATGTCACATCGAAGCACATTTGCTATTACGCCTACCTCCAGAAGAAGTCCACCCAAACAATCAAATCCGGCCACTTGGGTAAAATGGGCAAGCATAGACCTGGATACAGAAGGAAGTACTTCATCCTTAAGGGAGATGTTTTGAGCTACTATGCCAGTGCTGTGGACCCCTATTTTCCAGATGGCAATGTCGACTTGAGATATGCTGTCTCGGCTGAGTTGACGCCCAAGGAAGGTGACGACGCGAAGGACTCTGTGCTCTTCGCCCTGACGACCGAGGACAGGGTTTACCGGCTGAAGGCAGAAAGCGCAAGCAGCGCGAGGGAATGGGTCAGGCAACTGCAGAAAGTTATCTTTCGCTCTCACAACGACGGTGACAGCGTTAAGATCAGCATACCGATCGCAAATGTTGTGGATGTGGAGAGCAATCCAGTCGTTGGGCTAGCAGACACGGTCAAGTTGCGCGTGATCGATAACGAGGAGACATATGCCATCGACGACTACTTCTTCACCTTCTTCACGTACGGCAGAGAAGCCTTGGAACTGCTGAAGGAGGTTACCAGCGACAAGGAAGCTAGCAAGGGGCAGGTCAAAGGCGAAGACGAGGCTTTGCTTCGTAGTGGGCATGTGCCGATCAAGACGCCGAGACGAACGCGGTCAACAGTGTCAAATGAGAGAAGCCCGAGGTGGAGCGGCGAAGGTAAAGCAGGTGGCAGAGATGGTATCAGGACTACCTCGAGTCCGCTTGCCAGATCTACCAGCCGATCGAGTGCCAGATCTCTGAGGTCCGGCCAAGACGTCTCGCCGCGGTCTGGTCGTGGGCGTGTCCGAAACTCTTATGATCGTAGCAGGTCCAGCTCGAGTCGCAGCCCAAGTTCCGACTCGACCATGCGAGAGTCAGGTGATTCTTCTGGCATGATTGAGGAGGGCTCGGCAGGCAATCAGAAGACTGACATGTCTGCCAGTCAGATGCTTTCGGGTAGTGGTGCTTTTGGCGCTCCCACCGTCTTCAAGCCACAGCCTGAGTATAAGCAGAGACAATCAGTCGACAAGTTGCAAAAGTCAAAGACAGATTCACTCCCCGTGCCTGATCGCAGCAACGCGGACTCGGCGGACACGATAAAAAAGGCGAGACCCTCACCCACGCCGACAGGTGCAACGAAGCCGATCAGTATTCTTGCAACACCGCTGCAGCAGGTGGCAGGTCTCTATGATAGTGTCAAGACCAAAGGTATTTCGTACTTGGGCAGCAGCCCGAAGGACTATTACAACAAGTTCTCCACCGCTTTCGCTGGTGGACAGAAACACTACCCGTCCTCCGACTCTTCGCGCCCATTGCGGCCTTCGGAGCGCGATAATATTGACTCAGAAGCTGAGCGTGAGGAGGATGAGCTGGACAATGCGGAGCACGAGCGGCGATTCCAGGAGCACTTCGCCCTGCCCGGGTCGGAGAAGCTTGTGGCAGTCTTTTACTGCTGGCTCCATCGTGTTCTTCCGCTCTACGGCAAGATCTACATCGGGACTTCATACTTCTGCTTCCGCTCCTTGCTGTATGGCACAAGGACGAAGCTGAAGGTGGCATTCAAGAATATCGTCAATGTAGAGAAAGAAAAGGGCTTTAGGCTCAAGTTCCCCGGAATGGTCCTCGTGATTAGAGGTCGCGAGGAAATTTTCTTTGACTTCTCCGGGTTCGGGCTGAGAGACGACTGCGTGGTCACCGTTTTGAGATGTCTCGATGCTACTAGCAGGAAAGCTCTTGGCGGAAACAGCGTACTCATGTCTAGAGAGGAAGAGGAGGATGCAGAATCTGCTCTACATGAGCACGAGCTCTTGCAAGAAGCGAGAAAGGATGGGTATACGGAGCACGAGACGGGAGAATCTCGCCCAATCTCTTCCGACTCGGATTCGCTGAACTTCGCCGGCGCCCCACCTATCATGTTCGACGACCCGGATGCCTCGTTGCTGGACTTCAAGCCCAAGGCATCCATGCGCATCACTTGCCTGACCATCGGATCACGCGGCGACGTCCAACCATACATAGCTCTCTGCAAAGGTCTGCTGGCTGACGGGCACCGGCCGAGGATCGCCACTCATAAGGAGTTTGGCCCTTGGGTCGAGAGCCACGGCATTGAATTCGCGAGAGTCGAGGGCGATCCAGCAGAGCTGATGCGTATCTGCGTGGACAATGGCATGTTCACGCCCTCGTTCATATACGAAGCCAAATCCAAATGTGGGGATTGGCTCAACGGCCTTCTCGCCTCTTCTTGGGAAGCCTGTCAGGGTTCTGATCTGTTGATTGAGAGTCCGTCAGCAATGACTGGCATACACATTGCTGAAGCTCTGGGTATACCCTACTTCCGTGCCTTTACTATGCCTTGGACACGCACGCGTGCCTACCCTCACGCCTTCGCGATCCCGAATAGGAAAATGGGAGGCACTTATAACATGCTGACGTACACCATGTTCGACAATGTGTTCTGGCAGATGTCCGCGCGACCCATCAACCGATGGAGGCGAAAGATGCTGGGGCTGCCGAGTACGGGCTTGGAGAGGCTGCAGGTTAACAAGGTGCCCTTCCTGTACAACTTCAGCCCTAGCGTGGTGGTGCCGCCGCTCGACTTTTCCGACTGGGTCAGGGTCACTGGATATTGGTTCTTGGATGAGGGTGCCGGTTTCAAGCCTCCACAAACATTGCAAGCGTTCATTGATAAGGCGAGAGCTGACAAGATGAAGCTGGTGTATATCGGTTTTGGCTCCGTGACAGTTGCGGACTCGCGTGCCCTGACTGAGCAAGTTGTCAACGCAGTCCTGAAGGCAGACGTCCGCTGCATTCTCTCCAGAGGCTGGTCGGACCGCCTGGACAAGAAAGCCGCCGCACTCCCCGAGATTCAACTCCCAGACTCCATCTTCCTAATCCAATCCGCACCCCACGACTGGCTCTTCCGCCAAATCGACTGCGCGGTTCACCACGGCGGAGCCGGTACAACAGGCGCAAGCCTCCGCGCCGGCGTCCCCACCCTCATCAGGCCCTTCTTCGGCGACCAATTCTTCTTCGCGACCCGCGTCGAGGACCTAGGAGTCGGCATGCATCTTAGGCGGATCAGCGTCAACTCCCTCGGGCGCGCGCTGTGGATCGCGTGTCACGATGAGCGCATGCGGACGAAGGCTCGGGTTCTCGGTGAGCAGATTCGGCAGGAGGATGGGGTGGGGACGGCTATCATGGCTATTTACAGGGATTTGGAGTATGCGAGGACGTTAATCAAGAGGAGCGAGACTGTGGCTAAGAAGCAGGCTGTTCTTGAGGAAGAGGAGGGGGCTGTGGAGGAAGAGGAAGCTTGGACCTTCGTCAAGAATGATGGCGATGCCACCGATGTGGAGGTTACGAGCGCAGTGCAGCGGAGCTGGAGTCCGGGGAGGTCTTGGCTGCAGCTGCCGGAGAAGAGGCATGGTAGTCTCGGAGGTATGGTTGGGAGGAAGGGGAGGGGTGGATGATGGTGGTGTCCTTTCGCATGCTGAATTATGGAACTTGGTTGAGCGCGTTAGCGATGGCGTTGACTAGGGCATCTGGGAGGGTGGGCGGTTGGATGAAGCAGTGCTGTACATGACCGAGCACGAGATTGAGACGACAACAGATTGATTACATGCATGATGATGGAGAAGCAAGATCCAACGCATTGGAGCCGCAGAAAGGCGTGGAACCTGGTATAGGATGAGATGATGTTCATAGATGAGCTGCATGTCATGATAACACCGTCGACAGGTCCACGTGTCGCTCCTCCTCCTTCCCGCATGCTGTGCGCGATCGCTGATGCGCCCCCGATCTGTGTCTACGATCTATGAAACCACCAAGCATGTGACAGCATCCAGCGGACCCGACGCACCAGTTTAGGTTGATCTCGGCAGCTGGGTCGTGTCACGTTCGGGCGGTCTCCCGAGCGATGGATCCTGTTCATTCACTGGGCGTGAGAGCGGCAAGTACCGTTGTCCTGTTCTGTGCTCCCTGGGGGGAGGGTATAAATTCTTGGAGATTGTTTGTCGTTCTTCCTCCGATTCTTTTGAGCTCAAGACAACTGAAGTGGTGGACGGCCATTGGGAGACGGATATCTACTGGTTCTGCACGAGTTCCTGGAACGCACCATCGAGATCACAAGGATAAGACCAATCCCTGGTCTAAACAGTCGATCGATAAAGCGAAGTTCAGACATCATGGAGTCTGCTACCAACCAACGTGTGGGCGCCACCACGGGCGAGGATATCAGTACCGTCAAGCCAGCGCAATCGGGCGCTACGGCGGCGCAGACGAAGGGCACTGTTGCTGGTGAGGGGGCAAAGGGAGGCAATGGTGAAGGGGTGGTGGAGGTGAAGGGCGAGGTGGTTGGGCCTTTTGAGTCGTTTGATAAGTGGTTTAGGAGGGCGTTTGGGGACTGGAGTTTGATTGGGAAGTAGAGGGCGGATGGAGAGGGAGAGAGGTGGAGAGTGGAATGGAGGTCGGGGAGGGGGGTTGGGAGTTGGAGTCGGTGATGGGCCTGGGAATGGAGTGTTGATCGAGATGGGGATGCCTGATGGGATGCAGGTGTTCCTGCGTGGTGCAGTTGTGCGTTTGGGGAGGAAGTTTGAGGCGAGTGTCGAACCGAGAGGATGGTATACGAGGCGGTTTGCTGGTGGTCGTCACAAGACGTCGTCGGCCTGGGCTCCGAAGGGATTTATGCAGGGCGATCTGTAGCAGGTGAGTGTTACGGCGAAGTTATGCTAGATCTTCGGGACTTATGAAGGCTGTCGAGTTCACATGCGTGTCGTGATTGAGGTGCATGTGGTGCTTCTCTTCATAATGGTATAGTAGTGCTCTTCAAGACGTTTATCAATATACTGCAGCGAGGCCTTCACGTGCTTCAACGGGCGGATCCTTGTCGTGCATTGTGGCTTGCATGAGTTGTACATGTACCCTCAGCGTCAACATCATCATCAACAACATCAACGTCAACAACGTCAATGTCAACATCCACGACGCTTGTCACGACTTTATTGTTGGTCACGTTGTTGGGCAGATGGATCTGAATTTATTTATCCGGACAGGTGACGCTAGGCCGGATTGGATTGACCAACTGTCACGAGCCAATAGCTCGACTTTGAGCCGCTTAATAAGAAGAAGATGATAATCTCTCGAGGCCACATTGCTCGAACGCTTTATTATTATGATTACATACATGTAGACTCGATCCAGCCATTGATCTTCTTTCGATCTCCAATTCGACAGCTGCGGCTACCGAAGCCGGCCTTCCTGTCATGATTATCTGAAATTCTGACAAGTCTCCAAAGAGCGCGACATCGACCATCGACCATCACGGTCAATCGATCCAATCCCACCCATGCCCGTTCGGCGATAAAACTCATAACGGCTGTCCATTATGCTGCTCTTCTCGTCGCTCGCTTTGCTCTGCATCCTACCGCTCCTTGCACTCGCTGCCGAAGACTACTACAAGATCCTCAACATCGACAAGGACGCCGACGAGCGACAAATCAAAAAGTCGTATCGAAAGCTGTCAAAGCAATACCATCCCGACAAGAATCCCGATGATCCCACCGCGCAACAACGTTTCGTCGAATTGGCCGAGGCATACGATGTCTTGATCGATTCGGAGACGAGGAAGATCTACGATCAGTATGGCCACGATGGCATTGAACAGCACAAAAAGGGAGGGCGTCCGGGACACAGCCATGATCCCTTCGACTTGTTCTCCAGGTTCTTCGGTGGAGGCGGCCACTTTGGTCAGAGAGGCCAACGTCGCGGACCGGACATGGAGGTCAGGATACAGTTGCCGTTGAAAGATTTCTATACTGGCGCCGAACACGACTTCAAGATACAAAAGGATGTGATCTGCGACAAGTGCGAGGGGAGTGGCAGCGAGGATGGGCAGAGGCATACGTGTCAAAAGTGCGGCGGGCAGGGCATGGTCATTCAGAAGCAGATGTTGGCCCCGGGTATCTTCCAGCAAATGCAGATGCAGTGCGATGTCTGCGGCGGCCGAGGGAGCACAGTCACGAACCACTGCAAGGTCTGCGGCGGTCACCGGATCGTCAAGAGCGAGGAGTCGTTCGACTTGCACATCGAGAAGGGCATGCCCAAGGGCGCACGCGTGACGTACGAGAACGAAGCGGACGAGAGTCCCGACTACGTCGCGGGAGACCTCGTCGTAAACCTCTCGGAGAAAGAACCAGAGCTCGGCACGGAAGGAAAAGACCGCACAGACGGCACCTTCTTCCGTCGAAAAGGCGACTCGCTCTTCTGGCGCGAAGTCCTCTCCCTCCGGGAAGCCTGGATGGGCGACTGGACGCGCAACCTCACGCACCTCGACGGCCACATCGTGCAATTATCTCGGAAGCGCGGCGAGGTCGTGCAACCGGGTACGGTGGAGGTCGTCCCTGGTGAAGGTATGCCGGTATGGCGGTGGGATGAGGAGTCGGGCGTGCCTTCGCATGGGGATCTGCATGTAGAGTATGTGGTTGTTCTGCCGGATCAGATGGAGAGTGGGATGGAGAAGGAATTTTTCGCGTTGTGGGAGAAGTGGCGGAAGAAGAACGGGGTGAGTTTGGATAGGGATGCTGGGAAGCCGGAGAGGGGGCATGATGAGTTGTAGTGAAGCGATAGATTTTGTTTGGTGGCCATAGATGTATCATTATGTGGATCGAAGTGGCTGACTATCTTACTCGCCATTTTATCCTGATCCCCATCTTCTTGAGATCCACTAGGCAAGGCATACACTTCGCTGTGATACGGGAGCGTTGACGTCTTGAACATGTGGTGAACCGTGATACATGTGGTGAACCGTGATACATGTGGTGAACCGTGATACATGTATCCCCACATCTCACTACAATGCCACCGACCCACCCTACGTCCAAAACCTCCAACACTCCATCCTTGCCACTGCATCGATAAATGTCGCTCCCGTCCCCAGAACGTCCCGACGTCCGACGACGCCACAGCAACAAAATGGCCGCCGAAGATCGATACAAAGACAAATCCCACGACTCCGACGACTGGGGCATGCCGACCTTCCCACCCCCCACGCCCACCCTCGCCTCCGCCCCAACCTGGTCCCTCCGCCGTCTGAAAAAAACCTGGCCCGTCCTCACCCTCACCCTCCTCCTCCTCCTCTACTACCAAACCTGGTCCCAACCCGCCTCCCGCGTCGACAAATCCAAACACGCCTACGTCCTCTACGCCGTCGACGAAGCCACCCTCTGCCACGCCTACATGGTCTTCGAATCCCTGCACCGCTTCCGCTCCAAAGCCGCCCGCGTCCTCCTCCACAACCCGCAATGGACGACGACGGCCAACGGCGGCCAATCGCGCGCCTCGGAGCTGCTCTCGCGCGCCCAGACCCGCTTCGGCGTCACCCTCCGCCCCGTCCAGCTCCTCGACGAACGCGGCGAGACCGCCGCCCCGACCCCAGACGGCTTCTCCACCTGGGACCTCAGCCTCACCAAACTCCGCGCCTTCGAACTCATCGAGTACGACCGCGTGCTCCACCTCGACAGCGACATCACCCTCTTCGCCCACCTGGACGAGCTCTTCCTCCTGCCCCCCACCCCCGTCGCCATGCCGAGGGCGTACTGGAGCGAGCCGTGGGAGCGCGAACGCTGGGGGTCCCACGGGACGCTGACGAGCATGCTGATGCTGCTGCGACCCGACCCGGCCGAGATGCACGGGATGCTGCGGACGCTGCGCGCGTGGCGGGTCGACGAGAGCATGAACCGGAGTCGTGCGTACGACATGGAGTTGCTGAACCATCGGTTCGCGTCGTCCGCGATGGTGCTCCCGCAACGACCGTACGGGCTCCTGACGGCCGAGTTCCGGGCGGAGGATCACGAGCCGTATCTGGGGACGGGGAACGCGCCGGCGTCGATGACGGCGCGGTGGGATCCCGACCGGGTGCTCAAGGAGGCGAAGCTGGTGCATTTCTCCGACTGGCCGCTGCCGAAACCCTGGGTCATGTGGCCGCATGACGGGCTGATGGAGATGCAGCCGAAGTGCGCGGTGCCGCCGTGTCGGGAGCGGGAGATCTGGAAGAATCTGTATGAGGATTTCCGGAAGCGGAGGAAGGAGCATTGTCGGTTGTTGAGTGTCACGGCGCCGAATTGGGGGACGTGGAAGGCTAGTGTGGGAGCTGATTGATGGGGAATGCGGAAAAACAAGGATGGCTAGAGTATGGGATAGATGCATTCTTGTGTGCTTATAGGCTCAGTAGCTAATGTAGGCCAAGGCATACCAGGCACGATACACCTCCCCGTGCCTCTTCCAAGAAAGTTACGGAGAGTCTCGTGATACCTCATGATTCTTTCGCCACCACCGACGCATGCCCATGTCCCACGCTGCGTTGGTCTCAAACAAGTCCATCGCCGGCGTCTCGACCTGTCA
Source organism: Teratosphaeria pseudoeucalypti (assembly GCA_013403795.1). Taxonomy (NCBI): domain Eukaryota; kingdom Fungi; phylum Ascomycota; class Dothideomycetes; order Mycosphaerellales; family Teratosphaeriaceae; genus Teratosphaeria; species Teratosphaeria pseudoeucalypti. The sequence goes on from JABBMZ010000084.1 coordinate 53,223, forward strand.
TGCATTTGTCGCCAGCTGGGAGCCATACCCATACCACAAATGACAGCAGCAACACCAGCCTCTCCTTACGGCAGATTCGCCCATCCACTTCGGACCCACGATCGCCCCATCCGACTCCATGATTCATCGCAAGTACTGCCGAAAATGCGAACAAAACATAACCAAAAACACCCATACATGCATCCGTCATAAACATTCGTTACCTAGTGTATGGCCGTAATCTCGCTCAAAATCATGCTCAAGCACGCTCTCAACGCATTCAGAATTCCATCATCTCGACGTCGTCTTGCTGGAACGGGTTGACAACCACATCGGCCGGACCCCAGCTGCCTTCGTAGACCGTCGCGCCGGCGCGACGCCGTACGTCCACCCATTGCACGCCGCCGGCCGCCAACAGCTGATCGACAGTTGGGCGACGGTCTGGGTCTGGACAGATCATCCACTGGACGACCTGATCCAAGGCGTCCTTGTCTTTGGGATCGATCATGAAATTCGGCGGCGAGACGAGGTCACGGCTGCTTTTCCGGCGGTGGCCTTTTGCCGCCGCGACAGATGGTCGCAAGAAGCTCAACTCGTCGTCCTCCTGCATTGCAAACGGTATCGCATCGTTCGACGCGCAGTCGGCCATTTCGATGGGGTCACCAGAGTCGTCACGCACGAGGCTGCTGTCCGACGTGAATGTCAGGCTGGGCAGATCACTCAAGTCACCAGCGCGCAGACGCTGCCACGAAGCACCGTTGTCAGGAAGCACAATATTACCAGCAGTTTCAAGCATGATCATGCCGAGCGCAAAGATATCTGCTGGTTTGTCGAAGCGACCGCACAAGACTTCGGGACCGATGTACTCGCGATCACCCTCACCATCGAGACCTGGCGGCGCGGGCCACGAGCTAGCCATGCCGAAATCGCCGATTTTCAGGACGCCTTCCCAGTCGATGAAGACATTCGCGGGTTTCAGGTCGAGATGCATGTAGTTTGCATCGTGTATAGACTTGACGCCTTGCGAGAGCTCCAGTAGTATCTTCCAGATCCTAAAGTCGTCGAGTCTGCCTTTGTAGCCAGTGTGCAGCAGAAAGTCCTTCAGATTTCCATTCTCACAGAACTCGGTTTGGATGTAGAGGTGGCCCTTAGCCTCCCAATCATCAACGAGCTCGATAATGTGCTCATGACCACACATCGCTCTGAGGATCTCGACTTCTCGCATCTTACGCGCCCGATCCTTGTTGCCGGTATACGGCTTTCTGGACTTTTTGACGGCCCAGACTTGCGCGCCAGGACTCAGCTGAGCCTTGGATCCGGTCTTGGTGCCTGGGAGCGGTCTATCCACCTTGTAGACTTGCGAGAACTCGCCGACGCCAGATGTAGTGACTTGGCCAAAGCGTGTCGTCAAAGCAGGATCGACATCATTGGCAAAGTAGCCAGATGAAGATTGGTTGCCTTGGCCGAAAGTTGAAGCAAAGCTGTGGTCTCCTCTAGGACCAGTGGGCGTCGCCGGCACTCCGATGCCGTCGGTGTTCCTCCCACCAAACGATGTGGCGGGACGGTGCTCGGCAGAGATAGAGAGACTGCTCGGGTCAGGCGGTGTAAAGGAGTCTTGAGGGGTGTGCGGTGATGCCCTGTCAAAGCCTTCACCCTCCTCGACAGCTGGCGGGGCTACAAGTAGAATAGTCTTAGTATGAGTGCTGCTGCGACTGCGCAAAGACGGCACCGATCGGTGCGATCTCTTCACGAGCGGCGTCGGAGATAGTCCGATGTCATCATGTGAGAGAGATCGGGCCCGACCGGTGGATGGCGAAGGCGAAGCACAGGCGGTCAGACAGATGAATGGCATGCCGCTATCATCAAGTGCCTGCCGCTGATCCTTCCCCGCCCTTCCACAAGGCGTGTCAAGCAAGGGTATATACTTACTGTGGTCTTCATTGTTTGGTGCCTCCTCATCGCCTGTCGGCGATGCGAACGTATCCGGACCCAAGGATGTACGCCTTCCAAAGAGGCTGCTGCGGAGGCTATTGCTCTTGCCCTTAGATTGAGGCCTCGGCAAAGCACTCGTTGATGTCGACTTGGTAGGCGTTGGCGGCAAGTCTTCCGTGCTAGCTCTCGTGTCCAAATGCTGCGTCGGCGAGTTCGTCATGTCATCACCGTCAACGCTCAAGAAGCTGCCTCGACGAGTAAGCTGTGGCACTCCGGCAAGCGATCCGAAAATGTTCACGCCCTTGCCGAATGACTCGGGTGAGACCTTCGAAGTGCGTCCGTTGAAAGGCGTAGTCGGACTCCCAAACTCGTGCATCGGCTGTACAACTTTGCCGAGTGCTGAAGCTGGCGCTGGCGTTGTTGAAAGGATGATATGCGCAGCCTTCTTAGACGGCGTGTCCGGCATATGGGCACTGCTAGTGGAAGCTCCAAAGTCCACGTTACGGTTGCGTTTCGAGATCAGGCCGGTGGAGTGGAACGCCTGAGGACATGGGTTGGCCATCTTATAGCCATCTGGAGTGGCAAATGATTCTTCGGAGTCCTGACTCGCCTCTGGGTCAGCGTTCTCCTGGGGCCTCAGTGCATTCAACGGGAGAGAGTTCGAGAATTGCTGAGCTGGCTTGGCAAAGTCTGGCCTGAACGGATTCTGGTTGGTCGGTTGCGGCAGTTGCTGAGGCTGATCCTCTGTTATGCTTGACGTAGAAGACGACGGGGACAAGGCGTGCGACAATGGATGCGGTTTGGGCGCTGACTGATACAGCTTCTGGGTTGGCGCTTGGAACAGCACTGGTGGCTCGTTCGCTGTTCTTCGGAATGGCGAGTCCAGATCAATGCTGCGAAATGGCAAAGCGCTGTCCAAAGAGATCCGTGATCTTGCGCGAGTCAGCGCCGGGCTGAATCCGGTCTCTCGGCTTGCCTCCGGAAACAGCTTGGAGCGCGCAGGACCAGCACGTTGCTGCAAGGTCGATTTGCGAAGGCTGAAAGGTCGCTTCTGCGGCGATTTTGCAGCTGGGCTCGGCCAGGTCGAGGAGAAAGCTGAGTTCGAGTCCCGATCCTTCTCGTCCGATGAGCGACCGGAGTCGGTCGAGTCGCCAGAGGCGCCATCAAGGCCGTGCTCAAAGACACTGAACTCGTTGCCGAACGCAGGCGCACCGTGAATGCTTCTGCGCTTATTCCTGGGGCTACCAGACCTTGCCGCCTCCAGGTTCATGACCCCATCGCTGCGCTTCAGCGGGCTTGACTTCACTGGTGATCGGTGCTCTTTCAGTATCGGCTGCAACAACTTATCGGGCTTCAAGAAGTCAATCTTGATTGGTTCATCGCAGATCTTCTCCCCGGGCTCCTGCGGCCCATCTTCTGTACAATCCATTCGATCCCGATTCTCCTGATCATTCTCGGCGGATATTCTTCGCATGAGGCGAGGTCGATCGTGCACTTGGTTGGTGTTGTCGCTGAGGGCACGGCGAAGAGGGCTGTTTGGCGACGTCCGCCTAGGTGCACCGCGCAGTGTTCCCGAGCGCTTGATCGAGAACTTCGGCTTGGCGGTAAAGTCGGTGGCCGTCTCTGCGCTGTATGCGCGCGACAAGCCAGACGGGGAGCGCGGTGCCGTCGGCGATGTGTCGGTAGGCTTGATAGCGACGAGTGAAAAGCGCTGCGGTTTCGAGGGTGATCTCGACAGCGATCGCCGAATCTGCCGGATGGACGCGAAGTTGTCGATTGTCGAGCCGTGCCTGTGGGTCGGCGAGAGCAGATGCGGCGCGCTGTTAGCTGAGTGTCGCGGTGAGTACTCGAATTCCATCATTGCAAGCTCATGTGACGTGTCCGCTGCGCCGTGACTGGGGTGGCCGCGCCGATGGCTCCGATGCGCAGAACTGCGCGCCCGCGATGTTGCTGCCTGCTCGTGACCTCTGTCTGCGGGTGGTCAGTGAGGAGTGGATGAAATGTGCGCGGCTGGCAGGCAACAAGTTTCGATGCGGTGAAGGATGTTGGCGCGATGTCGTCGAGGGTCAGATGACGCTGTCGTCGGCTGGCCGAGTCGTCGATCACCGGGACGCGCGCATAAGTGGGTGCACCGAGACGATGCGATAAAGATGGCGTTCTCGATGGGCGATGGCGTGTAGGTGCGTGGCCGTGGAATGCGATAAAAACAACAGCCCACGCGTCGGTCGGGGGAGTGGCGGGCGCGACGGGAGGTGGTTGATCGGCGGCTGGGCGGCGCGGCCGACAATAACCAACCGCTGGTGATGTGGGAGTCGACGGTTGAGGAGTGGCACGGCGGGCGTGTTGTCGAGCGCAGTAGTGGAGAAGGGGTCGGGACAGGTTTTCCAGGAAGCAGTGACAGGTGGGAGTGAGGGCGTCCGTGGGCAAGTCCTGGCCGGGGCAGTACCAGTCGTCGCGCTCAGGGAAGAGACGGGGCACGAACCACCTGGACAGTTTTTGTGGGACTAGCGTGAGCGCGTTCGCTTCGCTAAAACCCGTGACCACAACAGCGATTCGATAGTATTATGATGATTATGCTTCCTGGTCTGACTCGACGTCTTCTCCCCCGCCTGAATTGGATGAAACCGATGGGGATTCGATAAAGATTGCAAAGTCATGGCCGGCAGTAGCTGTCCGACCCACGGGATATTGCTGATATCTATAGCGTGCCAAAAAGCATCGTTCGTGCTTGTTTACATTGATCAACAAACCCTCTTGGACTACGTCACGATGGATCGCTCAGGTTTTAACAAGAGTCCTGTCCTGCAGGTGGCAGACACGACAATCAGGGTCTTGTCCTGATCTACGAGGCTTCTGTTCCTTGAACCTTACACCACCGCGCTTCTATGCTGCATCGCCGTTGTCTCGGCTCGCAGCCATCATCGTGAGATCTGAGAGGCTGTGAGACATCGTGATCAGGACAATGACGCCTGCAGCACTGTGCATCGCAAGGCAACAGGTTGGCGGCTGGCCGCTGGTCGCCGACTCGCCGCGAGCACTGGGGCCCTGATGAGCACGACGTGAAACACACAGCCCGGGCGTGCGGTCCAAGGCCAGACACGCGTCCTCAGAATGGGGCAACAGCATGGTTTGCCTGACGGACAACCCCCGTGCGCCTTGGTCCCTTGAAGACACGCTGCTCAATTTAGGCTACAGAGTCGAGCCGCCGCGAGTGGTCCTGTTTGTGCGCTTGGAGCCTCGTCGTCCCCTCGAACAAGCCCGGTAAACGTCCTGTTGACAAATGATGGTTGCCTTGGTCTCTTGCAGGTCCACCATGTCTCACGACTGCCATAATCCCTTTGCCGACCGGCGAGTCCTTCGTGACGCACCGACATTCAGAGGACTGCGGTACAGTCAGCGCCGCCGGCGGTGACAGCAGGAGATCACAAACGAATCATCATCATCATTGACTTTTGTTCGGTCATGCATCGAATTTAGGATCGCTGCGGACTAATCTTAGGACCAGAGCAGCCATGACCTTGCGGGCAGGAATTTATCAGCCAGCACGATGGCGCTTCGACGCGTTCGACGCGACAATATCCTTTCGCCAGGGAATGACTTTGGATGAACAAAATCTTACCTAATATCCGACTGCAGGATGCCTTTGTGCGAATGCTTGTCAAATTAGCCAGCACGAGTTGTTGGCGGAGCCGCAAGCACTGCTTCACTTGATGAGATGAATCCACGGTCTCCTCGTCGATTCCGGATCTTCTCTATGACATCCAACTTCACCGCCTTGTTCACCTACTCAGCTCTAGAATGTCAGGCATAGTGATTCCGGCTATGCCCGAGCCCTAATATCTTTGAACAACGAAAAGCACCGGCAGATTCACAGCCCAGTCTCTGAGCAAGCTTGGCAGCACTTTTTGGTGGGCCTTGAGTCTTGACAAGTTTCTTGTCGATCCGATTGCTGGCAATCTTGCTCGGAGACCAGGCCGTCGTACACTGTTCGCGATGCGGCGGTGACCCACCAACCTGGACATGAGATCATGCCCAGCAGTCAGGTAGCAGCGTAACGCTCGCGGACCCAGGAGGTCGCATCCTCACCATGTCGCAGATAGATTCGGTCACGGAAATATCACAGAAACACAGCTGCAGATCGGGGCTCTCCCAATCAATGTGTTGCCGCAAGAAAACCCAGTGGGTCTCATGATTCAACAAACACTTCCAGACATCCAGACCAGCAATCTCTTTGCCCGGTGTAGGCGACATTTCAGGCTTTGTCCCTAAGCATTGGCATCCCGCCAAAGACACGATAGACACCGACTTGCAAGATCCAGTGGAGGTGTCCTGAAACAACGCCACAGCGTCAGCGGAGAGACCGACAGCTGGACGTCTTCAATGGTCGAGAGGAGACAGACCCGCAAGCCGCTAGTATCATGGCACTGCAGTGTGGGCTGAGCAATGCGTGCAGTGCCTGGTCAGGAGCAGAGGAGGGTGTGGGCAGAAGCATTCAGCACCGAGTAAGTGGAAGTTCTCGACAGTGGCGGCCATTGACCCACCTAGCACAAGGCTGCAACCGGTATGTCTACGCCACCAGTGGCACATCCCTTTTCATCAAGTGCCTTTGTTTGGTGTGTCAAGCATAGTATTATTATGATATTAGAAATAGTACAATGATCCTTCGGTACTTGATGATGTCTCCTTGGTTTCAGCTGCAGGCTGCACCCTTCTATCCTTCCGCTGATCATTCAAGCTTTCAACCTGGTGGTCGATTGAATCGCCGCTTCCGCCCTCAATCGGTTTGACACCGTACCTGATCACGGGTTTCAGGGCGAAGAATGCGCTGGCGTCAGCTTGCCAACCCGAGATCTGACTGAACATGGACAGGTGTTCGCTGACGTCTCAATCGCCCCCGGAGTGTGCGTGGCTCCGTGTACAATCAGTCGATGCCGTCTAGCTGGATCTTGATCCCTTCAAGGACCTCCTCGGCGAAAGCATCTTCATCTTCAACGCCCAGCATGCCGGGCCACCAGCTCGCGATCAGCGACAAGCGTCCGCCTTTCGTACTAGCCGCGCAAATGCTCAGGGCTGCTCCACCGCAATCGGCAGATCCTGAGAAGATCACATCCCGGACCTGCCACTCCTGTTGTGTCTCGCCAGCGTCTGGCGCGTCAAAGACGCCCACGCTGCCCAGCTCGAAACTGTGCTCCGCTGGCGTGGATGCCTTCTGGATGATCCACGATGAAAAATCGTTGAGATATTTGAGGAGCGAAAGCGGTTGGTTGGTGAGAGTACTTGAGGCTCGGGCTAAATGTTCTGTGGCGTGACGAGCGCCTTCCCAGTCCCGATCCGAGAGGCGATCTAGTGCCGTGCCGGAGCAGATGGGAGACACGACACTGGTGTCCTCGGCGGCAGATGCATAGTTGCCCATTGTGCCGGCGGCCTCGGGAATGCATCGCCTCAGGTCAATCGCCGTGGCTTGGTTGAACTTTACATAATCTTTGCCTCTTGCACGAAGAGCGCTGGAAAGGGCGCGAGCGATGACCTGGCTCAACAGGCCAGTAAGCCGGACTCGACGCCGCCGGCAAGCCCCGAGTACTTGCTGAGTGGTGTTTGATGATATCATGAGCGCTCGCAGCTAGGTCGCAACCACATACCCAGGTTGCGGCAACCCAGGTCTCTCATCAGCACCAAACCACACATCCTTGGGTCTCTCGGTGGCGATCCCAAGCATTCGACTGACGAACTTTGGAGCGTACTGGTTGAGCAACGGTGGAAGAAGGTATGCCAAAGAAATTGGCGTCGGTCGCATCAGCTCAAGAGACGGCGCGAGTTCTTTCGTCGAACTAATGTCATGATTGGGAGATGCATCCTGGTCAAGGTCATGAGAGGACTGCATCGCATTGAGAAATGTCGAGTGAAACAGATAGCCAGATCGTCCATCGCCAAGCGAATGCGCCAATGACAAAACAAGCCAGAAACCTGATGCCGTTGGCGCGATATATACTCGCCATGGTGGCGTCTTTGACATGTGTGGTAATCTGTCTTGATGCGCAAGGCCATGCAGCTGCTTGATCGCCGCCTCGTCTAAGCCCGTAGGCTCAAGAAATCGCAAGTGCTGGTCGAGATCTATTGATGCGACTCTGGCATATTGAGGCACCTCACCGTGTGCAGAGAGGACTATCACGCTGAGTGACGGATGTACGCGGATGCATTGCTTCAACGCCTTGATGATGTCGTGTTTGGGTATGCCATTGGTGGGTTTGGTGGACTGATACATCGCACTGAGCACGATAGATCCATAGTGGCCCAAAACGTCTCGGGCGATGCAGCGTTGTTCAGCGAAGCCTTGAACTCAACGGTCAGCAGGGATGGTCGAGCCATGACCCGGAACTTAACGCACCAGCTGGACGAAGAATAAGGTCACTCTTCATGATGATTATTGAGAACTGGCATCTAGTGTAGAGCTCGTAGGGATCACTTGAGAGCCGTTATTGTATCAGCTCCTCAGCAGGTCGCTGTTTGTGACCATCTGACTTCTTAACCAGGTAGTGCCTACACGGATCATATGCCATAAGCGGCGTAGTGTGGACCCACAAGGCGAGCAGTCAGGCAGCATCCTAACTGACATCTGCGAGGACTCTTGCTCCATGGACGCAGAGTACGAGTATAGCAGGCCATGGCCAAGAGCACTCACGATACATAATGCGCCTACCAAATTGTGATTTAGCTCCTAGTAGTCCGGCCAGGTCTCGTCAACCTCGTCTCTCCAGGCTCTGAAACCACCCTGGATATCTTTGATGCTGAGCCCGAGTCTCTCGAGTACAGCCCGCGCAGCAAGCTGAGAGTCGTTACCATATCTACAAACCACAAAGTGGTCCTTGTCAGGCTCAAGAAAGACTCCACTCCTCAGTGCGTTGTCTATCCATGCATCCGCATTTCCAGACCAAGGCACGTTGACGGATCCTCTCAATGCGCATATTGCGTACTGCGTCTCATCCCTAACGTCAATTAGAACGTTAGAGCCATCGGTTGGCAGTCTCGAGAAGTCCCTAGCAGTGATCCGACTTGACGGAGGGAGGATATTAACGGGCGCTGCTGTACCGCAAAATGCAACATAATCCAGTGAGCCACTCCCAAGGCTTTGCCGAGTAATGGTTGCTTGGCAGGAGCAAGCAGCGCAATCGGCTTTTCTTGCACGCATCCGGACCGATCGGAATTGAGGGATGCTGTAAGCTGAGGATGTGAGGAGTGTCGCGCGAGGTGGCTCGGTCTCAGCCCCAATCCAATCTGGCTTCGGATGCTCAATGCCAGCAGCCAACAGCTTGATCGCCTCGAGAGCCTGTAGAACGCCCATCGTTCCCACAACCGGCCCCAAGATGCCGCCCTCACCGCAGCTCAATACACTGTCCGCTGGTGGTGGCCGAGGGAAGATGCAGCGGTAGCATGGTCCTCCCGAAGCATCGCCCGGTGGCCGAGGAGGATTGTTGAGCACAATGAGCTGCCCCTCGGTCTTGAGTGCTGATGCCGATACCAGGGGTTTGCCTGTCAGTACGCAGGCGTCTGATATCAGATACCGAGAGGTGGGATGGTCTGTGCAGTCAAGGATGAGGTCGTACTGGTCAAACAGCTGGATGGATGTTTGCGGGGTCAAGTGCTGCGTGTATGACTCGTAGATGACGGTAGGGTTGAGGCTGAAAAGGAATCAGAGCCAGTCCTACCACAATGCTTTGAGGGGTCAACGCACCCCTGTAGATACTCTTCGGCGCTTTTGGCTTTGTACATGCCTACACGCGCTGTGCTGTGGGCAATCTGTCTGTGCAGATTGGACTCCTCCACTGTATCGCCATCGACAAGGCCCAACCTACCAACGCCAGCACCTGCGAGGTATGCTGCAGCAGGGCAACCTAAGCCACCGACACCTACTACCAAGACTTTCGCATTCTTCAGGCGTAGCTGCCCATGCAGGCCGACTTCAGGCATGATGAGTTGCCGACCATATCTTTTGTACTCGTGGCACTCCAAAGGCCACCTGCGCTTGCTTGCTGCGTCCTCTGCTGATGGTGCGCCTGCAAAGCCACCTTCTTGCCGTACCTTTTGTGCTATGTCCTGGACGGGCGTGCCCTGTAGCACCACCATAGTTTCCTCAAGCCATTCTGCTGGAAAGCCGCCCAGGTATGCATCACTCAATTGCCTGGAGGCCTCTGCCTGGTGCTCTGCTTGCTGTAATTGCAGCTTCAAGTTCCGCAACTGCCCTTCTGTTGCTTCAATTTGCTGTTTGAGTATGCGGATCTGATCCTTCGCCGAGTCAAGCGTGCCCATCTTGCTGCATCCATTAGATCTGCTCTGGGACAAAAAGTGGAAGTGCTACGACCTGAGGACAGTGGATGTTGGGAAGCTAATCGCGGACGCGGCATAAGGAAGAGCAACGAAAGGCAGGAATGCGCATTGACGGACGGATTTAATTAATGGTGAGCCGATTATCAGCTTCGGGTCGCCAATTTAAGCATGAAGTTCCAAGAGAACCAGACACCCGCAGGTTTTATAATAAGTAAAGGTAGGTATGTACTGTCTTTCGGGCTCTGGTACCATAGTTGAACATCGGCTCAACGCCCTCCACAAATCCGGGCGTTACTTACACCACCAGGTTGACATCGGCCGTACAGCTCGTCTTCTGGGTTCATCTTCTTTGAGGACAACCTCATCTGTGACCGTGATCCCATCAATCGACCGAGCCATCAACTCCTTGAGCAGTCGAACTACACCAAAAAACAGTCAAATATATCATGAAGCAGTCCGCTGTATCGTTAAGCAGCAAATATATCACTGTGCAGTCTATTGCTATCAAGAAGTCAATTAGTTGGTCGACTAATAAAACACTACCTATGAGATTCTCCTGCCTTGTTAAAAAGGTAATAGGCAGTCGCATGCTAGGAATGTTAAGTTAGAGTAGGAAGAGTCATGCTAGTTTATAAGTTAGGAGTACTCTAACTAAGCCCTATAAGCTTAGCCTTAGTAGGAGTATTTCTAGAGAAGAGAGAAGAGAAGATTCTATCTTCTCTTCTCTAACCTAATATGTTTATTTACCTTCCGATATATACCTAATAATATATTCCTCCTATAGCTACTTCTATTATATAAATCTATTACCTAGTATTGAGTATTAGATCTTAAAATAATAGGTTATAAGCCTAGGTTTTACTTATAGCTAGGAGTCGAAATTATTAGAAGAGTATACTTAATCTACTTATTAATTAAAGGTAGACTAGAGGCCGCTAATATACTATATAGGAAGACTAGAGCTAATTAAAGGACTAATTAGAGTAGCTCCTTAGGTATAAATAAGTTATAAAAGCGCCTAGTAACTAACTAGACGTAGTTAAAAGTATACTTAATCTACTTATTAATTAAAGGCAGACTAGAGGCTACTACTACCCTATATAGGAAGACTAGAGCTAATCGAAGGACTAATTAGAGTAGCTTCTTAGATATAGATAAGTTATAAAAGCGCCTAGTAACTAACTAGATATAGTTAAAAGTTAGTAATAACCTTTTTAAACTATACTAGATTTTAATATAAAACTACTAATTCGTTTATCTTTTGTTTATCTATCTATTCGTTTATAATACCTTTTATTATAGATTCTACTAAGGATAGGAAGAAGGTCTCTACTATTATAAGGATCCTAAAGTATAAGATAGTAATATAGTATAGACTTATTAATTATTAGAAGCTATCTATTCTCTAGAAGGTCTCTTAGCTATAGTCCTCTATAGACTATACTCTCTATAATAATATCCCCTCTAATAATTTAAAAGAGTTACGCCTATATAATATAGTCCTCTACCTTTTTATTACTATTTGTTGAACTAAGATCCTCTCTCTACTAGGCAATAGATTTACGTATATAGAAGTAGCTATAGGAGGAATATATTATATTAGAAAAGGATTATATATATATACGAATAAATAGTAATAAATGTCTCTTTTTTAAGAAGAGGAATTATCTCTTCTCTCTCCTCCTTAAATACTCCTCCTAGGGCTAAGCTTATAAGGCCTTAGTTAGAGGACTAGTAAGTTATAATCTAGTATAACTCTTCTTATTCTAACTTAAGTAGGAAGGTATAAGACTAGCCTTTACTTTTTAATACTCCTACTTAGGTATATGCTATCTATAGCTCCTACTAACCCCGAGCAACTCCTACTAGCTTCTAAACCCTAGTCTAGAGTCTTCTAGATATAACGTGCCCTTTTGTCCTTATAAGAGAGTATTATAAATTAGAATGTATTTGTCTTCTCTTTATCTTTATAATAGAGAATTATAAATTAGAGTATATTTACCTCTAATATATAAATAAAGTCGTAAGCTAGAGTATACTTACTCTTTATATATACTAGTTTGTTTATTCGTTTATATAAATGTTTTGTTTTTATATATATTAGTTTATACGCTAGCTTATATAAATGCCTTATCTTTATAGGTAGGTCCGACTCTATATAAAGTCGTCTATCCTTCCTCTCTTCCTTAATATACTTCTTTAGTTATTACCTCTCTAATACCTTAATACTTCTCTAATACCTTAGTATAGTATAATAATAAGGTGTTCTACTAATTCTATTAGATAACGCTTTACTCGATAAGAAGCTTAGGTAGCTTATAGCTCTAAGCTCTAATACTATAAGGTACCTAACTCTTAGTTATACCTAGCTCTAGGTATATACTCGATTTCTCTACGAAGTATACTACGCTAGTTAGTTTTCCTAGGTCTCTCTAGTATTTAAGAGTAATATAACCTATTTTTACGTTACTTATTCGAGTATTATATTTCCTAACGATCTAGGTTTATAAGAGTATAACCTAAATATACTAACTAGTATAATACCTATTATAGTAGGCCTTATAATAGCTAGTACTACCTAGACTATAAACTAGGTCTAGTATACTACTAAGTTAGGAGGCTAGTACGTCGGCCTATATACTCTTTATTACTCTAACTCTAGAAATCCTTATCTTAAGAGCTCTTATACTAATTGCTTTAGAAAGAACTAAAAGAAGTATTACTCGCTCTATACTAGAATAGTAGACGAGAATCCCCTAGGTTAGAGTAGTACTATAGGTTAGAGTAGTCTATTAGGCTAAGTTTAGAGTAGCCTATTAGCCTAAGCTTAGAGTAGCCTATTAGCCTAAGTTAAGGCAGGTAGCTATAACTTCTAGCCTCGTCTCCCTACTTCCTAGCCTATTAACCTAACTTCCTAAGCTCTAACTTATTAAAGCCTAGATTAGAGTCCCGACCTAGGCCTATAGCGTTAGAAGGATAAGGATTATTATTAGAAGAGTCTAGATTATTACTAGATAGCTCTAGATAAGTACTAGGAGAGCGAGTACTATAGGTTACTTACTAGTCTCGCGGATCGTTATAATAAGGCCTTCTCTAAGCCTCGTATAAACTAAGAAGCTAGAGACCTCTTTACTATATAGTTTAATAAGACTCTATAGCTATATAAGGACATTCTAGTTAGGACTAAGCCGACGCTATTTACCTAGAGTAACCTTATCTATTATAGGATTTTAGTCTACCTCTAGGAGGCTAAATTCGCCTAGTAGGAATAGAGTATTTCTTAGGAGGCCTTTAACTCTCCTAGATTAAGTAGCTAACTATAAGTTAAACTAGGTAAGTAAGAGAATTAAGGCTCTAACCTATTAGTACCTTACTAACTAGGCCTTCTTCTCCTAGCTCTATTAGCGTACCTCGATTCCGCCTATAATTAAAGAAGAGTCTCTATTAAGTAAAAGGTCTGCTACTCTACTAAGGTAAGCTCTAGTCCCTATTCCTAATATAGCTTTCTAGGGTATAAGCCTTAGTTAGAGACGTTAGAGCTCTAACATTCCTAGTTAGAAGCGTTAGAGTACTAAGATTCTTAATTAGAGGCGTCGGTCGCTTAGAGAGACCTAGGAGGAAAGATAGGAGTAGAAGATCCTAGTAACTCTTTCCTCTCTAACTTATTGTCGACCTTATAGACTAGATGTCTATATAACTAGTATAAGTCTAATCTTCTCGCGTAGGAGTCTAAGGAGTTAGCCTATTAGAAGTATATAGAGTAGTATCTCTTCTTCCTCTACTCTAGATAACTATAATATTCTACTTCCTACTAAGCGCTCGCCTTCTAAATATTAGCTATCTCCTAATATCGGCCTAGGCATCTCTAGAGTCGAGTAATACTTAGGTGTTCCTTATTAGAATCTATATCTTACTTGTCTAAGCCCTCTTATTATTATATAGAGACCTTCTAAGAATCTACTCTATAGTATTACTAAGGTAGATAGAGTAAGGGCTTAGTAAAAGTTCTATAGTTAGTAATAGTTTTACTAGGAGATTACTAAAACGCCTAATAAAAGGATTAGTAGTAAAGTTTCTAAGTTACCTAACGTAGGTCTATCTTAGGCTAGTTATCGTAGTAGTTAGAGGAGTAGTTAGAGTACTAATTATAGGGCTCGTAGTAGTTAGAGTACTTATTATAGGTCTAGAGAAGGCCGCTAGTAGTATAAGCATTCTAGTAGGGATTTGTAAGTTCCTAGTAATAAACGAGATTACCTAAGGTAGTAGGTTAGTCTAGTAGTATATTATATTGCTACTCCCTAGTAGTAGCTATAATTATAGAAATAGAAAGAAAAGCAAAACAAAAAGATTACTTCTCTAGCTAAAGCTACTCTATTACCTTCTCGAATTAGGGTCCTAGTTTCGGTTTCGTTAGGCTGTTAGTAATTATATTAGAGGTCTTAATATAGCTAATAAAGATAATGTCCTTCTTATAGAGGTCTCTCTAATAATAGTAGGCTATATCGATATACTTTAACCTCTCGCTAGCGTATATATCCTTTATAAGAGTAATTACTACTTAGTTGTCTCCTTATAGCCGTACTATTAGTAATCCTATAGCGAATTTTATCTCCTTCTTAATATATAGGCTCTAACCGATATATCTTTGTATCTTTATATCTCGAAGGATCTAATAGAGGAACTACGACTACTTTATATATCTTACTATTACTATATACTCTACCTCTATTATTAAGCCTACTACTAACTTTTGCTTCTTACTAGCCTACGATACTAGTCCTCTAGTAAGTATAAACATATTCCCTAGTACTAAGATATAGTCTAACTTATCTATCGCGTAGTCTAAGTTAAAGTACCTTATAAGTATATCTTATGCCTTCGTATTATATATAATTCTAAGGTCCTTTAATAAGCGTATATACCTCCTAAGCTTCTTTAGAGCCTACTAGTAATATTTAGCTAGATCTAATATATACTAGCTTAGCCTTCTAAGTACAAATATAATATTAGGTCTAGTTAGAACGCCTATATATATCTAGCTACTAATAGCTTCTTAGTATTCTTTCTTGTCTACTCTAACATTATTAGGTCCTAGTACTCTAATCGCGTCGTAGCTATCTAGAGGTAATTAGGTTAGGAAGGCACTCTCTACTAATATTATAAGCTTATCTAGTACCTTTTCGATATAGTACGTCTAGTCTAAGCGTAAAGTACTAGCTTTTTAGTCTCTAACAATCTTAATATTTAGAAGGTAGTTCGCTTTACCTAGGTCCTTAATTTTAAAGAATATTACAAACTTCTTCTTAAACTAGTCTATATTAGTTATACTTTCCGCTCCTATTATAATGTCGTCTATATATACTAGAATTATTAGCTTCTAGGTAGAATAGACAAAGAGGTAAGGATTAGCTCTACTCTAAATAAACTCGATCTTCTCGATCTTTCCTTTATAGAATTAGTACTAGTCTTAGGCTACTTACTTTAAGCTATATAAGCTCTTCTCTAGCTTAAGTATCTCGCCTAGATTAACTCTAACTCTAGGTAGAGTATATATTAGAATAACTTCTATTAGGACTAACTCTATAAAAGTATTATTAACGTCGACCTAGTATAGCTCCTAGTTGTTTATATATACTATAGCTATAAAGAGGCGAATAGTATTATATCTAACTATTAGGGCGAATATATCTTTAAAGTCTACTCTAAGTACCTAGCTAAATTCTCTAGTAATAAGTCGAGCTTTAGACTTATTAACTAATCTATTAGTATTATATTTTATATCGAAGACCTATTTCGACGTAATTAGATTAGCTCCTACTAGTACGACTATAGCTTTATAAGTTAGGTTGCCTTCTAACGCTATAGTTTCTACCTATATAGCCTCTAGCTATAGGAATCCCTACTTCTTATTAGAGACTACTTATTCGTACGTCTTTAGGATAGGTATCTTCTCTAATAGTTGTATTCTAGCTCCTACTACTACTAGGCTATATTCCTCTACGTCTACTATAAATCCAAACTAGCTATCCTTATACTAATAGAGCTCTTCTTCTATATTTATGCCTAATATTATATTATAGATAGTAATAAAGCTATTAATTGTCTCTATAGCCCTCTTTAACTTGTCCTACCTCCCTTTGTTACTCTAATTACGACTTCTCTTACTAGTTACCTTACTTAACTATCTTAGTAGGCTTCTATCTACTCTAACTTCCTCTAACCTATCTAATACTATCTTTATCCTCTTACCTAATACTAGAGTAGGAGGTATAGGCGGAGCTACTAGCTTTTACTCTAGCTAGACCTACTCTAACTAGCCTTACTTCTTCTCTTATTACTCTAACTTCTCTAGCTCGTTATTAGAGTTAAGGTTATATCTCTTAACGCTCGCGTTAGATTTTAGTAGCTATAGTAGTTAGATATATATTACGACCCTACGTATTATAGTTAGGCTTAGCGGCGTTAGGTTCGGTAGTAATAGGCGCGTTAGGTTCGGGTTAGGCTCTAGTAGGCGCCTAACTAGTTTTCGCGTTAGTATAAAACTACTCTAATTCTTTAGAGTAAAGCTAAGTTTAATCTTACTCTCCTTACTTTCTTCGAAGAATTCAATAGATCCTATAGCGATTACTCGCCTTAAATTAGGTGCCTAGATCTTCTATATCTTTATAGTACCTTTAATATATCTAATAAACACTCTCTTATATCTTTAATTTATTAGCTTATCTCTCTATAAATCTTTAGGCATCGACTTTAGATTAATATATAGAATAACCTAGCACCTCTAAATACGTATATAGTTAACTAATAGTCGTTTCTCTAACTAAGCCTCCTCTAGTATTAGTAAGAGATTATTAATCTTAACTAGGTATAAGTTATAGATATATTAGCTCGTAGTTAGAGCTTCTAGCTAGAACTTAATTAGGAGCCTAGTATCTTCTATTATCGCTCTAACTACCCGTTTAGTATCTCTAATATACTTCTTAGTAATACTATTTGCCCTAGAGTCGTACTAAGAACGTATATAATAGGCTATCGATATAAAGGTATATAGTAGCGTATAGAGCCTTAGTCTCTAATAATAGAGTAAGGTTAGAAACTAATTACTACCTTCGTTTAGTTACGAAGCGAAGTATATAATATACGTATATATATATTATATATAGCTTAGCTTACTAGCCTAGCTATCTAAGCCTATAGCTCGACTATCTAGTATTATTTGCTCTCTTCTCTTATAAGGGTCGTCTCGACACTTAGACTACTTCCTACTTACGCGGAGCAAGCGTCAGCTCTTTATAGTCTACTCTATAAGTAGCTTGTCTCTTCTACAAACCTCCCTCTATACTAGAGTAATACTATAAATTATATCTTAGTTATAATCCGTATAATATAACTTCTTTATTATTATTACGCGACGCGTACTATAAATACGCTCGACGCCTCTAGTTAGTCCTAGCGTAGGTTGCCTATAATAATAGGGAGCTTCTACCTATAGGAAGCTCCTATAGTAGAGATAACGCGTAGGTACAAAGTTTACTCTATATACGCTACCTTCCTAACTTTTTCCTTCTATATTAAATTATTAGTAATACCTCCTAAGGGTTCTAAGCGCGCTACTAGCGCTCCGCTAGCTACTTCTAGTATACCTATACGCGCCCTACCTACTTCTAATACGCCTTCTAGCTACTATACTTATAGTAAGGAGCCCCTTATTAATAACTATAAGCGTTACGCCTAATATATTAGCCTTAAGCGTAAGTGTCGCCTACTCCGAACATATAAGACGCGTAGCTAACTCTACCTTAGAGTATAAGTAGTATAATATATGTTTTAAGTTAGAGTAGTAGTAGCGTTATAACTAGTATATATATTCGTACGCCCTAAGTATATACTTCTCTAGCTTAGCGTAACTACTAATTAAGCTTGTAGCTATAGTAAGAATAACTATACCTATATTCTAATAAACTAGGCTATAGCGGCAGAGTATAATATTATACTCCGCGCCTACGCTAAGGCTAAATATATTAGGCGCGATGCTAATACCTTAGAGGCTAACTATAAGGCTATCTAGTAAGTATTTCTAGATACTACTACAAACTAGCGTAAGCTACTTAAGGTATGTCCCTTACCTACTTATTATATACTATAGGTATAACCTTCGGATACTAACTATCTATAGAGGCTATAGCGTTACTATAACTCTATCTCTTAGCGCTATCTTACTATTATAGCTAAGAGTAAGCGTACTATTAGCGCCGCGTAAGTAGGTAATAATACCTAAGCTATCGCTACTATAGTATAGAATACTTAGGCCCTAGTTAGCCTCTTCGAGCTTAGTCGCGCTATAAGTCTTTAGGCTTGTCGCTTACTTATCGCGTACTAACTTCCTACTAGTTCCTTAAGGCCCGCGTACCTACTACTAACCTTAGTTGTACTAATACTACTATAAGTAGGCTCTAGGCCCGCCTCGATAATAAGATAGAAGTAAGCTTATTCTATAAGTATTCCTTACTAGATCGGCGTATACTAATCTCTCGCTAGGAGCTTAAAGGCCTTATAGGCCTTCTAGGTCCTAAGGAGGATAATAAGATAGAGGGAGTAGAGAGTAATAAAGAGTAGCCCTATTCTAGGCACTCTTAGAAGATAAGCGGCTCTAGCTATAAGTATACTTAGCTCCTACGCCCTATCTAGGGCTATAGTATAGGTAGCCTATAATATAGTTTTCCCTCTAGGCTTACTTCTTCTATTTCTCTTTACCTAAGCTCCTCTTATAGTTCTCCTACGCTAAGTATACTTCGATTAGGTTCTTTAAACCCTTATAGTCTATCTTATTAATCTAGAGGTTATAGTCTTCTAGCTACTCCTTCTACTATACTAGGTACTAGCGTATACTACTATATATTCTAGTACCTCTAATAGCCTTAACCTTATACTCGCTATCCTCTTCGGCGAGGAGTATAAGATAGGTAGGCTCCTCGCCTACTTAGCTGTTCTATAGCTCTAGTAGCGAGGCGTAGAAGATGTTATAGATCTAGTACTAGGTAGGTAGTACTAAGCGATAAGCCTAATTACTAATTACGTCGAGCACCTAGAAAGGTCTAATAAACTAGGCTGCTATTTTCTTCTTAGGCACTAGTAGTTATAAGTTCTTAGTCGATAGTAGTACTATATTACCTATAGAGTATACTTAGCGCTTATACTACGCGTCGTAGTACTCCGCTCGCTAGTTTACTATCTATTACTAATTCTCTTTTAGCTTCTTAGTTACGTCGCGTAGCTACTACGTATACTCTATAGTAGCTAGTACCTTCCCCTTAGTAGACTTGTCTCGAGGCGCTAGTATTAGAGAAGGTTAGAAACCTAGTACTACCTAGAAAGATAATATACTAGTAGTAGTATTATTATATGCGTTACTTATATACTTAGCCTATAGTAATAGCTCCGCCTAGTTATTCTACTTATTATTATAGTAATACTAGAGGTACTATTCTAGGGTCTAATTTGCCCGCTCTATTTAGCTATCTGTTTATAGGTAAAACGCTATACTAAGCTTATACTTTAGCTACGCCTTATATACGAAGTCGCTCTAGTACTAGCTAGTAAAAACGCTACCTTAATCTAAGAGTACGCCTTTAGGTATACCGAAATAGCGTACGACCTCGCGTATTAGGATATTCGCTAGCTCTACGCTAGTATATATCTTATTAGTTAGGACGAAGATTACTATTTTAGAGAACCTATCGACAATTACTAGGATAGTATTATATACGTAGCTAAGGAGCTTACTTAGAGGTAGGTCTATAATAAAGTCTATTATAATTTCCTATTATAGCCTATTAGGTAATAGTAGAGTATACGCCTCGCTATATCTATAATAGCGTCTGTTTTTTATTATCTAGTATATATAGTAGGTTCGGATATAGCTATCGACTTCTTTTACTATCTCTAGCTACTAGTACTTCCTTACTAGTAAGGCGAGAGTACGGTCTCTTTCGAAGTAGCTAGCTAATAGGTTGTTATAGTATAAGCGTAGTAGCTACGCTTTTAACGCTTCGTTACTTAGGACCTAAATATAACCCTCCCTATACTAGACGCTATACTTAAATTCCTAGTCCTCGCTAGTACTCTTAG
The DNA here is from genome assembly GCA_013403795.1 of Teratosphaeria pseudoeucalypti. Taxonomy (NCBI): domain Eukaryota; kingdom Fungi; phylum Ascomycota; class Dothideomycetes; order Mycosphaerellales; family Teratosphaeriaceae; genus Teratosphaeria; species Teratosphaeria pseudoeucalypti. Next base: position 73,584 of record JABBMZ010000084.1, read on the forward strand.
GGCGCTTTAAGGCTACTTATAGCTTATATAGTAAGGTCTCTAGGTTGCCTAAGACGCTATCTATTAGAGTCTCCTCTCTAGTTACTACCTTATAAATAAAGGCTAGTAGCGCCGCTATAAGTTAACTCTTCTAAGGCTAGAGTAGGAGCTCTATACTCCTAGCCTACTATACGTACGTAACCTAGATATAATCTATAATAGAGTTATTAGTCTGCCTACCCTCTTATCCCTAGAATAATAGCTTGTTCCTTAGAGTTAGGAGGAGCGTATTTACTACTTATATAATAGGTATGTAGTCTACGTAGTAAGAAGATCTGTTGGCTAGGTTGTTAGTCTCCTTATTATACTTAATAGCGAAATCGAACCTTAATAAGTATATAGCCTACTAAGCCTAGCGGCTATTTAGCTACTTTACGCCTATAAAACTACGAAGGTTATTATAGTCGGATAGTATACGAATTACCTATAGCGCGCCTTTAAAGTAGTAGCGCTATATCTTAAAGTACTTAATAATTACTAGTAGCTCCTAATTATAGGTCTTATAGTTCTATTATACTAGAGTAAGCTTCTAAGAGTAGAAGGTAATAGGGTGCTAATAAGTAGTATCCTCGCCTATAAAGAGCTAGGAGAGGATACTGCCTAAGGCGAACTTAGAGGTATCTGTCTCTATCTTAATTAGGAGCTTAGAGTCGTAATACTAGAGGATTAGAGTAGTAGTAAAGGCTACTATAAGCGTACGAAATATAGCTTTCTTAGGCTCTCTCTATAGGAACGAGCTCTCCTTCCCTTTAGTTATTATAGTAAGTAGTGCCGCTATCCTCGAGTAGTTTTTAATAAACTGCCTATAGAAGTTAGCGAAGCTAAGGAAACTCTAGACTTCCTTAAGAGTCTTAGGTACTAGCTACTCTTTAACTACGCTAAGCTTACTCTTATTTATCGACACGCTAGAGCTATTAATAATAAAGCCTAGGAACTCTAGTTAGTAGGTATAGAACTTATATTTCTTCTAACTAGTATAGAAGGCGTATTTTCGTAGCTGCTCTAATATAAGGCGTAGGTACTAAGTATACTCTTCGCGTAAGTCGCTATAGATTAGGATATTATCTAGATATACTATATAGCAGACATTAATAAGGCCTATAAGGGCTTAGTTAATATATGCCTAAAAAGTTGCGAGAGCGTTAGTTAGCCTAAACGGCATTACTAAGTACTTAAAATAGCTATAGCGTATATAAAATATAGTCTTCTAGTAGTCGTCCTCCTTAATTAGGATCCTATAGTAGGTATCCTTTAGGTCTAACTTAGAGAACTATACTACCTACTCGAGCCGCGTAAGCGTCTTGTCTATAAGAGATAAGGGGCATCGGTCTTTAATCGAGATCTTATTTAGCCCTTAGTAATCTATATATAACTATATAGTACTATCCTTCTTAGGAACAAATAGAATAGGAGCACCCGCCTTACTAGTACTACGCTAGATCTAACTATTCTAAAGGGCCTAATCGAGATATTCCTAAAGTAGCTTAAGCTCTACTCCTAATAGATTATATAGAGAGCGAAAAGGCAGCTTCTTACTAACTTATAACGTAATAGTATACTCTACGCTATTAACGCGCTTAAGCTTAGCTATATTCTTCTTATTAGTAAATATATTAGCGAAGTCCTTAACTTCGTTAGGAAGAGGTACTAGTCCTACTATTATACTAGTAGCGACTACAAATATATAAGATTCGGTCTTTAGTAACTAATAGAAACGCCTAGCGTTAAGTACGCGTATTATAGATAACACGCTACTATAACGCTATTTATCTATGTCGCTATATACAATAATAGCCTACTAGTGCCTCTAAGACCGCCCTAGCAAAACTAGCGCTCTAGGTATATCTAAGGCGAAGAATATATCCTACGTATACTTCTTATATCTAGTACTATCTGCTAGTTAGATCTTAAGCTAATACGCGCTATAATAATAGCCTCTCTTCCTCTAGAACGAATCTATAGTAGGAAGAGGCACGCTTATAACTCGCTTAAGCCTATACTATAAGACGTAAGCTGAAGATATAATATTAATATCTACGTAATTATTAAGTAATATATCTGTCTTAACTTTGTCTCCTTCTATAATAATAACTACGCTATATAGGCGCTTTGTAGGTACTAGGGCTACGTCTAGACCTAGGGTATATTCTCTTATAGTCGAGGCTATAGAAGGGCTCCTCGACTAATAACTAGCTCTTACCCGACGTACTACTACCTACCTCTTATATAGTAAGTAGGCCTAGATATAGCGTTAAGCCTTTGTAGGCTCTACTACCTCTACCTTATAGGTAGAAGCTATTATCTCCTTCTTTAGGACACGACAATCCTACGCCTAATAGCTAGGTTTACTATAGTTATAATAGTTATTATTCTTATTAGCTACTCCGCTACTACTCCTAGTAGGCGGAGGTAGTAGTAGCTTCTAGGAATCTTCTCTAGACTTCTTACTATCGCTCTTATTAGGCTTCTTATAGTCCTATTAGTTATAAGGTTTACTAGTAGTATACTTATACGTAGTATACGAGCCTCTTACTCCTACTTACTTAATCTAGGTTACTAGAGAGATTAATTTGTCCTAAGTCTTTAGCGCTTAATAGTAGACTATAATAGCCTCGCCTAGGGTATCTCGTAGCTTTATAAGTAAGTATTATATACGTTACGTAGGCGTATAGGGTTCTATTTATTTCTCTAGCGTAGGTAAGTATATAGTAAAGGATAAGGTACTCTACTTTTCGCTCTACTTAGCGCTCTTATACTATTAGGTAATAGTAAGCCTACAATTAGTAGGATCCTTAACTACGTCTACTATCTCCTAGTAAAACATCTCCTAGGTATAGTCTAGCGCTAGGTTTAAGACTTTATACTTATTATACTAGGTCTCTAAAGTGTCTCCTTTAAGGAATATGCTCGCGTATATAATCCGCGCGTATGTATCGCTATAGGCCTAGCCTAATAATACAAATACCTTCTCTAAATAGTAGATAAAGGTTCTTACTTCCTTTAGCGTCTTACTAAAGAACTTCGATAGAGGTTCGAGGTATAGGCCGCCTAAGCTACGCGTAGGTATAGTAGGCGAGTTAGCTAACTATATAGATAATATAGTTACTACCTCTATAGCCTAGAAACCCGCTACCTATAGGCGCTTATAATACGCTACGTCTACTTAGAGGTTATAGAGGCGTTACTCCTTATCTAGTACTACCTATTCTTACTTAAGACAAGCTATCTCTTTATTAACTATCTCTCCTACTTCGAGCTAGTCGCCTCTAGCCTCTACGTCGCGTTAGCGCTACGTATAAGTAGGCGTAGAGCCTACTTAGCTAGGAGGGAGGATACTAGTTATTATAAGTACTCTATAGGCTATAACTAGGGTAGAGTAATTAGAATTAAGAACGTATATAATAGGCTATCGATACAAAGGTATATAGTAGCGTATAGAGCCTTAGTCTCTAATAATAGAGTAAGGTTAGAAACTAATTACTACCTTCGTTCGGTTATAAAGTAAAGCGTATAATATACGTATATATATATTACGTGCGGCTTAGCTTACTAGCCTAGCTATCTGAGCCTATAGCTTGACTATCTAGTATTACGTACGCTTTAGTTAGGTTAAGCTCTATACTATACTCTAACTCCTATTCCTTTAGAATAGATAGGAGTTTACCTATATTATCGCTTCTTACTATCTTAGGCTTTAAGCTATTAGTCTAAAGCTCGACCTTCTTTCGCTAACGTCGAAGTACTTTAGCTAAGTCTAACTTCTTCTTAAGAGAGTACGCCTATACTTTTCGCAAGTAATTATCGATAATAATAAGGAAGTACCTATACTCTTTACTTAATAGTAGTAAGAGACTATAGATATTAAGTAAGATAAGTTTAAAGATCTAACGCTTTTAGTTAGTTATCTTTTCCTACTTCTTCTTTATATTAGTAATTCTATATATCTTATAGTTAAAGCTATCGACGATAGGTACTAGGTTCTTTAGCGTAGTAACCTTATAAAGGAATCTTAGCTTAGATATACTATAGTATAAGAAGCGACAATACTAGAGATTATAGAGTTTATACGCAGCTTAGTTAGAGTTATCTATATCTGCTGTTAGAGTAAGTAGAGACTCTACTCTATTCTCTACTTTGTTAGTCTAAGGGACTAGGGTACTATAGACTTTCTAGAGTTAATAGATACTATAGTAAGAACGATATTTAAGAACTAGATCGATGTTCGAGTTTACTATATAGAACGTATTAGGAAGTATTATTCTAACTAAATCGAATTCCTAGATAAGCTTTTAACCTAAGATTAGAGTAACACCTAGGTTCGGAATATAAAATATAGGTACTATAAGACTTCCTCTAAACATATTAGAGACTTCTATTATACTCCTATATCTACTCTTTAAGAAGCTACCTCTAACCTTTATTCTTCTTAGACTAGTTGGGTTTAGGCTCCTAAAGAGATTCTTGTTATTAGATATATAGGCTAATACGCTAGAGTTAAGGAGAATTATACCTTATAGAAGCTTACCTTTATAATTAGCTATAGCTTCTACTAACTCGTACTTGTCTTTACTCTTATTATTAGAAGAGTCTAAGCTCTTAGAGGAACTCGAGTACTCTAAATTAGAGTCGCTAGATAATAATATGCTAGCTTCGGCTATATATACCTTATTCTTTTTATACTTCTGCTTGCCCTTACTCTTATTAGAGTGCTTTTTATCCTTCTTGCCTAGTTACGACTTACTCTAACTAGACCTATTCTTTACCTTCTTAAGTACCTTAATCTTCTACGTTAGAGTCTTTAGGTTAGTTATATTTGCTTTTCTTTAGCGCTACGAGCTAGACCTCCTCTTATTCTTCTTCTCCTTTAGTATCTTTTAGTACTCTAATAGGCTTAGGTACTTAGGAATAAGATGTTTAGATAAGCTATAAAGATAGTATAACCTAGCTCTTCTAGCCTCTATACTTATTATATAGTTAGAGCCTTATATCTAGGCTTCCTCTTCGAATAAGATATATATAATCTTTACGCTATCCTTTATACCTATTAGGTCGATCGTCTATCTAAGATTATAGTATTACTCTAGTAATATGTTTAGTAACTACTAGACTACCCTATTATATAAGTACAAGATCTTTAAGTCTAGCTCGATACTAGTAATCTTATATAAGAGGCTCGATAAAGTCGTAAAGGTATTATTAATTATTATGTCTTTATTTATCTTATAGGTCGTATACTATTACTAGTATACTCTTAACGAAGTTAGAAGGTTTTTAGTATACTTTATGTTTAGGAGGGCCTATATATCCGTAGCTATAATATACTCTAGTATTAGATATAAGTCGATCTCGTCTAGGCTCCGAGTTATCTTAAATAGAGCTATAGAGTTATTCTAGTACTACTCATTAGTATTTACTAGCTTATATATATAATTTCTAAATATGTACTATAAATGCCTCCCTTCTAGCGTAGTCGCTTATAGTATTATTCTAATACTCTAGCTTAAGGAGCTCTAATTAGCACTCTAACTAGCGGCTCTCTAACTAGTAGAGCTCTAACTAGTAGTACTCTAACTAGTACTCTAACTGCCCTAACTAGTAGAGTCCTTACTAAGGTATATATTACTTATTCTAGATACTAACGTATTAGACTCTAACTATAACCTTTAGGCGCGAGGAGGCGCCTATCGAGCGAGATAAGGTGCTTATTAAGTAGCTAAAGGAGGAGGAGGTAGTTATATTATAGTCTTTCTAACCCTCGGAATCTCGCTATTTATAATCGCTATTCTTAGGCTAGCTAGGAGAGAGGCCTTCTAATCTAGTAGCTATACGACCTTCTTCGATATAAGTAGTCGTATTACCTATTTAAACTAGAGCTCGTAGTTCTCTTAAGTAAGGGTAGAGATCTTCTTCTAGTCCTTAGTAGAATCTATAGTAAAAAGAATTAAAAATAAGTAGACTAGTAAACTAAGAATAAATAAGAGATAAACAAAGTAGTAGTTTTAAGTCGAATCTAGTATAGTTTTTCCTAAGGTTACTATAAACTTTAACTATATCTAGGTAGTTACTAGGCGCTTTTACGACTTATATATGCCTTAGGAGCTCTCTAATCAGTCCTGTAATTAGCTCTAGTCTTCCTATATAGTATAGTAGCGGCCTCGAGTCTGCCTTTAATTAATAAGTAGATTAAGCACACTCTTCTAACAAATTCGACTCCTAGCTATAGGCAAAACCTAGGCTTATAACCTATTAAACTAAGATCCTCTCTCTACTAGGTAATAGATTTACGTATATAGAAGTAGCTATAGGAGGAATATATTATATTAGGAAAGGATTGTATATATATACGAATAAATAGTAATAAATATCTCTTTCTCGAGAAGAGGAATTATCTCTTCTCTCTTCTCCTTAAATACTCCTTCTAGGGCTAAGCTTATAGGGCCTTAGTTAGAGGACTAGTAAGTTATAATCTAGTATAACTCTTCTTATTCTAACTTAAGTAGGAAGGTATAAGACTATCCTTTACTTTTTAATACTATTATATCTATCTACTCCTTATCTCCGTACTACCTCGTATTAGCCTTATCTTCTTAGGACGTTCGCCTCTACTTGTCTATTAACCTTAGTAGTATAGTAATAGTACTTATAATAATAGTCTTCTATCTAATACTAGAATCCGCGTTAGATAGATATTAGGTAATTTTTAGTTGTTTTAGTTTTTTGCTCCTCTTCTAATAGTCTTATACTAGTCTGCTCCTTAAGACCTCTTAACTCTAATAGTCTTATACTTATCTCTACTACCTAGTACTTCTATTACTATACGTCTCGCCTTAGTTATATTGTTCCTACTCTACCTCCTATTAGCTATTAGGAAGGTTACCTCTAGTACTATATTAGAGATAGTTTTGTCTAGGACCTCTATATTAACCTTTACTATACTAGCTTTAACCTTTGCGAGTATATTAGGCGACGCTCCGCTACTAACTATAAATAGGGCTATAGTTATAGTATTTAGAGCTGTTAGTAGGATTATAATACTATCTACCTTATATATCCTTCTAAGCTCTTATATTATTAGGACTATTATACGCTTAGATAGCATAGTAGCCTTATATACTCTTATAGCGTTCCTCTTCTTAAAGGCTACTAACTTCTCGAGGTCCTCGGCTTCTTTCTAGAGTCTTATAGCTATTACTATATTACTCCTATATACGATCTAACTATTTATAAAGGCGACTATTATTATGTTGTTTATATTATAAGCGACGCTATCCTTATTATTAGGTAGAACATTATTATTATCTATATTAAGTATATTAATTAGTATAAACTAGAGTGTAGATAGGTCGTCCTTAATCCTTATATTAGTAATAGTCTTACGTCTCTTACTTAGCCCTACTACTATCTCTTAATAGTTATTAGTATTAGTAAGGGCTAGATAGTCGAGGCTAAGTAGTTTCTTTCCCTTATTAGGGATTAGTATAGTAGGAAGGCTGTCGTTATTAGATATAGTCTTTATATTACCCTTAACTAGTACTCCTCCTATCTAATTATTATTATTAGATAAGTAGTATATCTATAATATACTATTATCCTATTCTTTTGCTAACTATTCTAAGGTTAGAGTCTTTATATTAGTTACTTTACTAGAGCTACCCTTATTACCTCTCTTATACTTTTTAGACGTCTCTAGTTCTACTAGTAGTACTAGGACCTAAAGATTATACTTAGTTATACCTAGTCTCTAGAGAGTATATATAAGGTTTACTAGTATTACTTTCTACTCTAGTAATAGTACTACAAATATATATATTAGGTCTCTAGTCTTATCTAAGGCATATTTCTTAGGACGTACATTCTCTACTAGATAGTCTTCTCCGAATAGGCGTAGTAGCACCCTTATATTAGTCCTTATAGCTTTTAGTATTATTCTAGTTATATCTACTATATTTCTAACTATTGCTAGCTCGCTTATAGCGTAGGTTCTAAAGTCCTTTAATAGATAGTCGACGTCGATAAATCCTAGCTAACGTATAGCTCTAAAGTCTATCTCTATATTATAATCTACCTAGAAGATAGTATTATAACCTTCCTTCTAAGCGCTATTATACGTTAGCTTCCTATAAGTAACTATCTTCGGCCTAATCTATAGGAAAGGTCTGTTCTTATTCTCTTAAATAGAGAGCTTAGCCTTAGATATAACCTTCTCTAGATAGCTACCTCTATATAGTATATACGCGCCTTTAATATATAGGTAGCGCTATATTAGTATAGGTTCGGTAGTATAAATAACAAACAGACGTTCTATCTAACGTCTCTAAAGGTATAGAAGACTCTCCTTATTAAAGACGCCTTTCTAATTCTCGTATAAGAAGACTAGTTAAAATAGCTTCTTAATATAGATATTAATTATAAGTTCGCTAACAATCTTATCCTCTAATTATACTATCTTAGGAGGGTATTAGAGTAGCGTTAACTATATAGTAATTATAGTATAGTGGAACTATTCCTTAGTCTAGGTTATATCTACTATTATATTAGACTCTATATAGTTCTCCTCGCTCTTAGGCCTCTAAGATAGAGTATATAGTATCTAGTATATTAGGTTATTATATAGTACGGCCTTTAATCCCTTTACTATATTATTATTTAGGAGGACTACTTTTATTCTAGTAGCGAATTATATAGTATCTCCTTCTCTTTCTAGATAGTACTCTAGCGCTAGTCTCTTATAGTCGAAGAGGCTCTCGTACTAAAAGTAGCTAGAGAAAGGCTATTTAGCTAGGATATTACTATTATCTAGATCCTTATACTAGTATAGCTATAGTCCCTTAGTAAAGACTATAAGTTCTTATATAGTAAAGCCCTTATAAAGCTTTACTAGGAGGTTGTAGCCCTCCTATTCCTATACGTTACTCTTAGCCTAGAGAGTATCCGCTAGTCTCTAGGCGTAGTCTATAGTATTATTAGTAAGGATATAAACTACGTAGATAAACGACTATAGTATAAAGACTTTATTATAGTTTGTAGATAAGATCTATACTAGAGCAAAGTAGTTAATATACTCGTACTTTTAAGAACGTATAGTATTACTATATATTAGAAGATAGTACTTCTTAGCTAAGAGGCTTAGATACTACTATAGTCTAAATTATTATAGCGCTAGCGTATTATTCTAACTATAAGGATCTCTTACTATAATAAATACTATACTAGATATATTATATAATGTCTTATATATATCTAATAATATGTTTCTAGTAGAGAGGTCTTTATTTTAGTAGTACGAAGGTTAGGGTTATTATAGTAGTAAAAATTTTTCTAGAGTCTAGAAGTAAAGTAGTATTTAGAAAATAAAGAGGCTAGGGCCTATTATTTATTTACGTAACAAACTATTACTATAGTAATATAATTATCCTATAAATATAAAGGTTGTTACTCTTAGGCACTCCTTTAATAATAGCCTAAAAAAGCCTCTACTCTAGTACTCTAGGTTACGTATCTTCTTACCTATACTATTATATTATAGTCTCTATTAGGATAAGCCTTATTATACTCGGTAATAAGGTCTCTAGCGCCGTCGAGATTATCTTCGTCGTACTATCGATTATAGTTATTACTATAGCTAAGCTATTTTACTAAATACTAAGTTACTAAGATCTCTCTCCTAACTATTACCTTCTAGCTAAGGAGGCGCTTAACTTCGTACTCTAGCGCCTTATTATTCTTAGCTGCTACTAGTCCTAGCTTATAACGACTCTATCTACTATATAGGTCTAGACTATTTAGTACTAGCTCTAGTTATACTATAGAGATAATAGAATAGATATAGGACTCTTTTAGTAAGTCGATTTTATATACTAACTATCCTACTTAGCGTTTTATTATAAATAGACCTTCCCTCTAAGAGGCGAACTTATAGGACGTATATCCTAGTATATAGTAGCTATAGTATAAATATAACTATACCTTATTACTAGTCTTAAAGTAGATTAGCTTATACCTAGCGTTATAACGCTCCTTTATCTTTATATTTACGAGTACTATAGTATCTTCTGCCTCCTAGTAGACTAAGACTCTCGCCCTAGCGAAATCTGCTAGTAGGAGATCCTCTAGGAGTATAAAGGAGTCTAGGTTCGTCTTAAAACCTATAACGAACTTATTTAGCGTAACTATAGTTATTATATTACTCGAATTATTAAGGGTCGCTTAAATTAGTAGAAGGCCCTCTATCTAGTTAGTATCTAGGTTAGCTATTATAAAGTATCTTAAGGCAATTTTAATAGTCTAGTTAGTATGCTTAGATTAACTATTAGTCTAGAGATAGTATACTATTATTAATAGTATCTTAATTTTAAGCTTAGCGAAGACTACTATTATAAACTCTAAGAGGAATTTAGGGTCCCTATTATATATTACTACCTATAGAATACTCTAGTCTATAATTATTAATTGTTTAATAAATCGCCCCCTCTATATAGTAGCGTCGTCTATCGCCTATCCTACTATTAGAGCGTTACGCTTGCTAGCCTTATTAGTAATAGTTAGTACTATATCCTTACTAGACTATATTAGAGGCAAAGCGCTAATAAAGTCTATTATAAGGGTATAGTATAGAATTATCTTAGTCTAGATAGGATTAAGCTCGCTATATAGGAGGTAGCGCTTAGTCTAGTTTAGGTTATAGTCTAAGTAGAAGACGATGTACTTCTTAAGACACGTAGTAAGATGCCTTATAAATAACGAGGCTCGTACCTATTTATAGACATAGTAGAATCCTTAATAATAATAGTTATTATAAGCCTACTCGAATACCTCCTTTACTATCGAGTCTAGAATATAAAGATAGTCTTAGTTACCTTTTTTATAGTAATAAATAAGGTCTTTCCTTTTAAAGAATTAGAGACTAAGTAGGTTGTTATATTCGTCTCCTATAAGAGAGTCTTAGCTATCCTTATATTATACTATTACCTAAGCGTCGCTCTAGTTCTATAGGTAATATAACGTATAAGCCTCCTACCTATTATAGGCCTAGGCTCGCTTAATTAACCTTAGGACCCTAGTCTAATAAGGGTCCTCTTTATATACTCTTATAAGTCTATCTCTAAACTTATTATCTATTTCGACTAGTAGAGCGTAGAATACTAGCAGCTCTTTAACGTCTCTATAGTATACTATTAGATCTAGATTATTACAGTCTAGGTTCTTCGTCGCTTCGGTATTATCTCCTTATAGATAGCTTAAGCTATTAACGAATCTTAATAAGATACTAGCTATATATACTATCCTTATCTAGAACTAAGAGAAGTAGGCGCTTACGCGTATAAGTCTTAAATTAAGCTTATCTATATATGTTATTATAGTAAGAGAATATTACTCTAAGATTCCTACTACTACGTAATAGTCTATAAAGAAGGTAGTTAGGTACTTATTTATATATATCTAGTAGTATATCTTTCTAACGACCTATACTAATTCTAAGAACTCTAGTTCGGTTAGCTAATAGTTCTTCTTAGCTATAGAGAGGGCTCTACTAAGGAATATAATAATCTATATCTTCTAGTAGAGGAAGGGCTTTACCTTACTACCCTCTATTAGTAGCTTTAATAGGTCTTTATCGACTATATATACTATCGCTATATAGCTATACTCCCTTAAAGAGTCGAGGTTAACAAAGAAGGGACAGTCTAGGTTAGGATACTATAGGAAGGTCTCCTTATAGAAGTAGTCTTATATAGCCTAAAAGAAGTAGTATAATATTATTAAATAGGATTCGTCTTAGCTAATATAGGTTTTAGCTACGAAGGCCTTCTATAGATAGCCTACTATTAAGGCGCCCTTTAATAGGTAGGTCTTTTCTTCTTATAATAGTTCTAAGATCTACGTATAGTATAGGATAGTCTAATAGAGATAGCCTATTAAACTAAGGTAGTATTTAAGTTGTCCTAGTATAGCTAGAAATTAGAGGCTCCTAATTATATCTAGTTTCTCTTCTTCTAACGCTAGACCGAAACTATTAACTCTCTAGCCTAGTAGAGTTGTAGATAGATACCCTAGGTACGACTTCTTTAGGTTAATACTAAAATAGTATCTATCTAGTATCTCGAAGACCCTCTCTAAGTAGCATATATACTCTTCTAGAGTCTTAGAAAAGATAATAATATTATCTATATAGGCCCTTACGAACTCTCTATAGTCTCTTAGAAGATTGTCTAGTTCTCTCTAGACGTACTAGACGCTATTATAGAAACCTATTACTACTATACTAAGACTCTCCTACCTATAATAGGTATTTAATATTAATTTATAGTAGTCTGCTCTCTTGATAGCCTATTAGTAAAAAGACGCTACTAGGTTGACTATAGATATATACTCGTAACCTAAGAGGGAGGAAAATAGGTCGCTCTATAGTAGTATCTAGTACGAGTCTAGAACGGTTATCTTATTAAGACTCTAGATATTAATAACTACTCGACTCTTATCGACTAAGTTGCTATTCTCGTCTAGGACTTTTATCTAGACTACGAATACTAGGAATCCTAATAGCGTTAGGAACTCTATAAAGCTTATCTTACCTTAGGAGTACAACCTATCGAATATCTTATTAATAACTCCTTAGTCTCGTCTATCTAAGTAGTAGACTTTTAGTAATAGGAGCTTCTCTTCCTATCCTATTACTAATAGTATTAGTATCTAGTAGGCTTCTAGTATATCGACTATTAGGCTATAGTCCTCCTATATATCGCTAAACTTAGTAACTATACTTATAAGATAGCGTTAAGCCTATAGTATACTATATATATAGACGCCTATTAAGTAGATAGTCTTAAGTATTAGGTCTGGTATTAAATCTACTAGTCTAAGTACTACGAGACTATACTCTTATATGTTAAGAGCGTAGGTACTATCTACTAAGTAGTCTATTAGGAGTCTTAATTAGGTCCTCTTCCTAATAGTTACTAGATAGTAAGAATTATTATATGCTATTATCTCTCTAAACTATATGTCGACAATATAGTTATATATAGAGAGGTTCGTCTAAAGTTGACCCTTAAATAGGAAGTCTCTATATAGTAGGAGTCTACTACTATACTATACTAGTACTAGTATAATAGACTTAGCTAGTATTACTACTTCGTCCTTAGCTTTAACTATCTACTTAACTACCTTTCCTTCCTTATACTTAATATCGACTAAGAAACGTACGTCCCTATAATTATAGATAGTTACTTCTTAGGAGTTAGTATTAATTACTATTCTCTCTACTCTAATAATATCTATTATAATAAGCATTCTAGCTTTAAGATAGTCTACTAAATATATCTCCTAAGTTGTTCGAATAATTATATCTCGACTGTCTAGGAGTCTTATAGGGATCTATAACTCTACTAACGCCTATTCGTAGGAGATATTAGTACTATTAATTCTAGAGATAGTAATTAGTTAAGCTATTATCTTAATTTTGAGGCCTATAACTAGAGTAGTCGACTACGTCTTATCTACTATTATTAAGACGTAGCTAGTATCTAAGTAGATAGTATAGTTATTATTATCTCTAAAGAGGCGTAGTATAAAGGTTATATAATACTATAACTAAAAGGCGTACTCTTACTAAGAGGGTAGCAGAGTATTAGACTCTATTACTATAACATCCTTATAGGATGTCGCTACTATTACTTTAGCTAAGAAGGCATCAATCTTAGTCTACTTCTTATTAGGTCCTTTAACGTAGGCTGTCTTTATATAGGTATAGAGCTTATTTCCTAACTAGAACGTCTTATAGTATATCTTATAAGTCTTCTCTAATATAAACTCCTAGATAAATAGTTATATATTGCTCTCTAGTAGGCTACTTAGTAGTTTCTTACCTACGGTAGTATAGAGAGAGGTCGGCGAGTATTCTCCTACTATATAGAAGTTAGCCTTAACTTTACTATCTCCTTCTCTACTATTCTTCTAGCTAATATCGCTATATTCCTTATAGCTCTAGCTACTATTATAATCTAATCTATCTATATCGCTATAGTAGCTACTCTAGTATTTATAGTCCTACTAGCTATTATAGTTATTATTATAAGGATAGTTTCTCTAATTATTAAGTCGAGGGCGGTCTCTATTACTATTTCCTTAGTTACTATAGTCGTTATACTATAGGCGATCTTCTTCGCCTACGCCTTAGTTATCGAACTATATATAGTCCTTACTAGCTTTAGTATAATTATTATATTATAGATAGTCTTCGTTATATCTAGGCCGCTCCTTATAGTTATTATATCGTAGATAGTCTCTATTAGGCTAGGTTTCTCTACTAGCGCGTATCTAATTAGGTAGGATTATATTATTAGCGCTTAGTAGTAAGGCCTAGGTCCTTATACCTACTAGATAGTCGCTTACGTTTTGCTACCTTATATTAGGTCCTAGGTCTCTATAGGAGAGTTAAAAGCTCCTAGATTCGCTATAATAGTTACTATAGGACTCTTATATTCTATAATTATAGTCTCGGTTAAGTTAGCTATAGTAGTAACCTATATTAGACTCTCTAGTCGTAGTTAGGTAATACTTACTATTATTATAGCTGTCTTAGCATAGTCTATAAAGGTCCTCCTATGTCTCTATATAAGATTTATAGTTATTAATAAAGGTATTAAGGGTAGTATAGCTATTTAGTATCTATATAACCTATCTTAGACGTAGGTCTATCTTACGCTATACCTATACTAACTAGCTCTTAAGGTCCTTAGTATTAGCCTCCTTTATAAGTCTTATAATAGTTATAATATATTTACTAATTGCGTGTCTATTCTATACATCTAAGAGGCTATATACTTACTAGTCGAGGAGAGCTAGTACTTTTGTTATAGATATTTTAAACTTCTTAAATAGTTTCTTCTTCTAATAGTTAATACTATAACTATCTCTTATCTAAGCATAGTTCTCTACTATTAAGATATAGGTAAACTATAGAGAAGCTTCGCCCTATAAGTATTAGGATAGTCCTTTATAGACTACTCTTACTAGTATAGTCTAGGCGTAGTCCTCTACTACGTCTAGAAACATTAGGACTAAGTAGTATATAATATTCTTACCTACTATTACTAGCTCGCCCTCGCTATATTCTCTACTTAGATATAGATTAAAGAATCCTATCCTCTCTAGTTTAAAGGAGGGATCGTTCTTTATACCTCTAGCGTCTAATTCTAATAAGCTTTCTAACTATAAGGTACTATTATTATATAAGCGCTAATAATAATAGATGCGCTTATAATAACGATAGTCTCTATAATAGTTATCCTTAGATAATAAGGAGGAATTAGTATTATCTAGTAAGGTTCTACGTTAACGCCTATAATCTATATAATAGTCTGTCTTCTTCTTCTTATTCTTCTGCTTACTATAGCTATAACGTAAGCGTAAGCTAGATTCTATACTTAAGGAGGAGTTATCCGAATTATATAAGTCCTCTCTCTACTTATTACTCTAGCGCTATTATTCCTCTATATTATAATAATAATTAGGCTTGTCCTATAGCTAGCGAGGTTCTTATATATATTAGTAATAAGACTGTCTTCTAGACTAGTATAAGGGTCTATCCCTCTATTCTTGTCTATTAAGATAGTCTTACTTATAGCGTCGAAGGTAGTCTTTATACTAAGCGTATAGGTCGATATAGTCGTTAGTTCTTACTAAATTATAGCGGGCTCTCTAACTATTAGCCTCTATAAGGCCTACTTATTCTAATTGAGCGTTATTATAGAGTCTTAAATTCTGTATATAGTCTTCTTTTATATAATCTTCGATTATCTATTATAATTCCCTTTCTATATATAGTCGTTAACTATCCTACTCTAGATATAGTTCGTTTTAACGCCTCTTATAGTTCTTAACCTCCTCTAGGGACTCCTCTCTACTTAGTTAGTTTATAAAGGGCGAGCTTGTTAGTAATTATAATAGTAATAACACTATACTTAAGATCCTTCGTTATCTAGCTAAGAATAATAATAAGGGACTCGTTTCTAGTTAGAGTTGCCTATAAGGTCTGCGACAGCCTAGTCTTTATAGACTTAATCTCCTTAGTAGAGGAGATTATAGTCTTAGTAAGTTAGTTCTTCTTAGAAGTCGCTCTAGCGTTAGTCGCTTATAATAATTAGGCGACTACGCTCGCTAAAGACTCGATCTCTATAGATAGTACTCTAACCTAGATTTCTTATAGTACCCTAGGGATAGTAGTACTAATATTATTACTTTTAGGTATAACTTACTTAAGGATCGTCCTAATCTTATTTGCTTATAGTCCTACTATCCTTATTAGTTTAGTCCCTCTAGTAATTATTTTAATACTAATTGTCTATAGTATTTAGATAATTGTTATTCTAGTAGGCTCGGCTTACTTAGAACCTATCCTAACTCTAATAGTCTATAGTATTTAGGTAACTATTATTGTAGTAGGCTCGGCTTACTTAGAGCTCGGCCTAACTTTAACTACTAGCGAACTACTTCTAGGGACGCTCTCTCTTATAAGCTCGGAGACTATAGCTAGCCTACTAAGTATAATAAGGCTAGACTTAGACAACGTAGCTATTCCTATTACTATAGCTACTCTTACTATTATAGCTACTCTTACTATCCTAGCTAGAGCTAGCGCTCTAGTATAGGATACTCTTACTAGTACTCTAGTATAGGATGCTCTTACTAGTACTCTAGTATAGGAGTCTCTACCTATATTCTATTAGTAGGGACTATTAGTTACTATACTCTCCCTAGCGTTTTATTAAAGACTAGATAGTACTACTACTACTAGTAGTATAGGGTATTAATAACTCTCTTAAATGCCTTTCTTAAGGCTTTTATCTAACCTATTAAGCTCTAAGCTAAGAGACCTATATATTAGTAAGAGCTCTTCTAGTAGGAGTAGTTAGAGTACTAGTTAGAGTACTAGTTAGAACAATTAGAGTTCTTTAGAGTCGTAGGATAGTAATCCGCTAGACCTAGGCCTTATTAGAATAGTACTATAAGCTACTATACCTAAAGGAGAGTACTTATAGTATAAAGTCGGGAATTATATATACGAGCTTACGAATACTAATAAGTAGTATTAGAATAACTCCACCGCTCTATTTAAGATTACTCGAAGCCTAGATAAGATTAATTTAACTCTAATACTAGATTATATAAGAGCTATAGAGGTATAGTCCCTCTTACTCTTAAAGTATAGTAAGAATCTTCTAACTTTGTTAAGAGTATACTAGTAATAGTATACAACCTACGAGATAGATAGAAATATAATAATTAATAACGCCTATACGACTTTATTAAACCTCTTATACAAAATTATTAGTATTAAGCCTAATATAAGAATCCTATACTTATACGATAGGATAGTCTAGTAACTACTTAACGCCCTACTAGAATAGTATTATAACCTTAGACGTACGATCGATCTAATAGGCATAAAGGATAGTACGAAGATTATATATATCCTATTTAAAGAGGAAGCTCGGATATAGAGCTCTAACTATATAATAAGTATAGATGCTAGGAAGGCTAGATTATACTTTCTCTATAGATTAACTAACTACCTTCTTACGAAATGCCTAAGAATAGCAGAGTACTAGAAGATACTAAAAGAGAAGAAGTATAAGCGTTAGACTAGCTTATAGTATCGAAGGACTATAAATATAACTAATCTAAAGACCCTAACGTAGAAGATTAAAGTACTCGAGGTTAGAGCGAAGGGTAGGTCTAGTTAGAGTAAGCTACGACTAGATAAGAGAGATAAGAAGTACTCTAATAAGAGTAAGAGTAAGCGTAGGTAGAAGAAGAGTAAAGTATATATAGTAGAAGCTAATATATTATTATTATTATCTAGTAACTCTAACTCTAAGTACTTAAGTTCCTCTAAGAGCTTAGTTAACTATATACGCGTTTAGAGGTACTAGGTTGTCTTATATATCGACCTAAGATCGATGCCTAAAGACTTAAGAAGGGACAAGCTAATAAATTAGAGGCGTAAGAGTATATTTATTAGGTATATTAAGAGTACTACTAAGATATAGAAGATCTAGGCACCTAATTTGAAATAGGTTATCGCTATAGAATCTATTAAATTCGTTAAAGAAAGTAAAGGAATTAATATCAAACTTAGCTTTACTTTAAAGAATTAGAGTAGTTCTATACTAACACGAAGGCTAGTTAGGCGTCTACTAAAGCCTAACCTAAACCTAGTACTAAAACCCGATAGGAACCTACCCTAAGGTATAATACGTAGGGTAGTAATATATATCGAACTACTATAGCTACCGAAACCTAATACTAGCGTTAAGAGGTATAATCTAAACTCTAATACTAAGTTAGAGTAGTAAGAGAAGGAGTAAGGCTAGTTAGAGTAAGAAGTATCTAATACTACGCTAGTTATACTAATTATACTACCTATACTAGGAGCGCTAAGCGCACCTCCTATACTAGTACTAGGTAAGAGAATAAGGATAGTACTAGATAGATTAGGCGAGATTAGAGTAGAAAGAGACCTACTAAGATAGTCAAATAAGGTAACTAGTAAGAGGAGTTAGAATTAGAGTAATAAGAAGAGGTAGGATAAGCTAAAGAGAGCTATAGAAATAATCGGAAGCTTTATTATAATCTATAATATAATATTAAGTATAAATATAGAAAAAGAGCTCTATTAGTATAAAGATAATTAGTTCGGATTTATAGTAGATATAGAAGAGCTCGGCCTAGTAGTAGTAGTAGCTAGAATATAACTATTAGAGAAAATACCTATTCTAAAGATATACGAGTAGGTAGTCTCTAATAAGAAGTAGGAATACCTATAGCTAGAGGCTATATAAGTAGAAACTACTATACTAGAAGGCAACCTAACCTATAGGACTATAGCCGTACTAGTAGGAGCTAATCTAATTATATCTAAATAAGTCTTCGATATAAAATATAATACTAATAGATTAGTTAATAAGTTTAAGGCCTAACTAGTCGCTAGAAGATTTAGCTAGGTGCTTAGAGTTAACTTTAAAGATATATTCGCTCTAATAGTTAGATATAATACTATCCGCCTCTTTATAGCCGTAGTATATATAAATAACTAGGAACTATACTAGGTTGATATTAATAATACTTTTATAGAATTAGTTCTTAAGGAAGTTATTCTAATACGTATACTACCTAGTATTAGAGTTAACCTAGGTAAGGTACTTAAGCTAAAAAAGAGCCTATATAGTCTAAAGTAAGTAGCCTAAGACTAGTACTAACTCTATAAAGGAAAGATCGAGAAGATTAGTTTTGTTTAGAGTAGAGCAGATCCCTACCTATTTGTATATTCTATCTAGAAACTAATAGTACTAGTATATATAGACGACATTATAATAGGAGTAGAGAGTATAGCTAACGTAGACTAGTTTAAGAGAAAGTTTGCGACATTCTTTAAAATTAAGGACTTAGGTAAAGCAACCTACCTACTAAATATTAAGATTGTTAGAGACTAGAAAGCTACTACCTTATACCTAGACTAGACGCACTATATCGAGAAGATGCTAGATAAGCTTATAATATTAGTAGAGAGCGCCTACCTAACCTAATTACTTCTAGATAGCTATAATATAATTAGACTATTAGGACCTAACGACGTTAGAGTTAATAGGAGGAAGTACTAGGAAGCTATTAGTAGCTAGATATATATAGGTATTCTAACTAGGCCTAATATTATATTTATACTTAGAAGGCTAAGCTAGTATATAGTAGACCTAGCTAAGTACTACTAGTAAGCTCTAAAGAAGCTTAGAAGACATATACGCTCGTTAAAGGACCTAGGGATTATATATAATACGAAGGTATAAGATATACTTATAGAGTACTCTAACTTAGACTATATAATAGATAAGTTAGACTATATCTTAGTACTAGAGAATATATTTATACTTACTAGAGGACTAGTATTATAGGCTAGTAAGAAGCAAAAGTTAGTAGTAGGCTTAATAATAGAAGTAGAGTATATAGTATTAGTAAGATACGTAAAGTAGTTATAATTTCTCTATTAGATCCTTTAAGACATAAAGATATAAAGGTATATTAGTTAGAGCCTATAGATTAGAGAGGAGATAAAGTTCCCTATAGGCTTACTAATAGTATAGCTACAAGGAGATAATTAAGTAGTAATTATCCTAGCGAAGGATATATACGCTAGCGAGAGGTTAAAGCATATCGATATAGCTTACTATTACTAGCGAGACTTCTATAAGAAGAGTATTATCTCTATTAGCTACGTTAAGACCTTTAATATAATCGCTAATAGTCTAACTAAACTAAAGCTAGGACCCTAATTCGAGAAGATAGTAGAGTAGCTTTAGTTAAGGAAGTAGCTCTTTATTTCTAACTTTAATTATAGCTACTACTAGAAAGTAGTATTATAACCTACTAGGCTAACCTACTACTTTAAGTAATCTTATTTATTACTAGAAGCCTAGAAACTCCTATCTAAGTACTTATACTACTTGCGGCTACTCCTAGATCTATAAGACCTATAATAAGAACTCTAACTACTATAATAAGAGTTAGAGCGGCGAGAGTTAGAGGACCTCCTACTAGGCTAGGATAGACCTATATTAGGTATCTTAGCGATCTCTTAGTTATAGAACTCTTACTAAGCCCTTACTCTATCTACTTTAGTAATACTATATAGTAGATTCTAATAGCCCTAAGGCTAGGTTAGAGTCTTCTATATAAGGCTAAGAGGACCTAAATAGGTAAGAAATAGACTTATAGACCGCCTAGCTCTAGAGGGACCGAGCTCGACCTTAGAGGATAGCTAATATTTAGAGAGCGAGCGCTTAGTAAGGAACGAAGAGTTAAGATTATCTATAGTAGAAGAAAGGGAATAAATACTACTATAGATACTCCTAACTAGCTAACCTCTTAGACTCTTATAAAAGGTAGGACTAGTACTAGCTATATAGGTATCTAACCTAGAAGGTTAGCGATAAGTTAGAGGAGAGGAGGAGCCTTAAGATAATAATACTTATTCCTACCTCTTCTACTCCTAGCTCTCTCTAAGTAACTAAGTAATAGGACCTTTAGAGCTCTAATGCCTCTAACTAAAGTTTATATCTTAGAAAGCTATATTAGAAATAGAGTCTAGAGGCTATTATAGTAGGGTAGTAATCCTCCTACTTAATAAAGATTCCTTCTTTATAAGTAGAGGAGTTAGAGTACGCCTAGTAACTCGCGGAAGAAAGGCCTAGTTAGCGAGGTACCTATAGGAAAGAGCCTCGATCCTCTTACTTATCTAATTTAAATTATAGTTAGTTATCTAATCCTAAGTAGTAAATAGCCTCCTAATAATACTCTACTCTAATTAGGTAATCTTAGCCTACTAGAGGTAGACTAGAATCCTATAATAAATAAGGTCGCTCTAGGTAAATAGTAATAGATTAGTCTAGACTAGATTTAGCTTATATAGCTAGAGGGTCTTATCTCCGAACTATAAAGAGAAAAGGTTACTAGCTTCTTAATTTAAGCGAGATTCTAGAAAAGCCTTATAGCTATAGTCTATAAAGTAAGTAAGTAGCCTATAATACTTATTCTCCTAATAATAGTCTAGCGTAATTAGATAATAATCTATAGCCTTCTAACTATAATTCCTACCTCTCTAATACTATAGACCTAGATCTAGAGTCTAATCTAAACTCTAATAACCTAGCGTCTAGAGGGATAGGCTACTATACTAAGAAGTAGGAAGGCGAGGCTAAAGGTTATAGCCGCCTATCTTATCTTAGGTCGACCTATCCTAGCTAAAGGTACTCTAACTTATAGTACTCTAACCTACTAGATTAGAATCTTTATCTATTAGAATAGAGTATAATAAGTAGTACTTCTTCTAATTCTTCCTAAAATAGTTAGTATATAAATCCTCGAGGTAAGGATTTCTAGAGTTAGAGTAGTACTAGCTATATAGACCTATATAGTACTCTCCTAACTTTATAATATACTAAAGATAATTTACGCTCTAGGTAATACTAGCTATTATAAAGCTAGTAGTAATTAGTATAGTACTAGTTAGGGTATTTAGGTTATATTTCTATAGACCTAGGTTATATAGGAAGGTTATACTCTAATAAGTAATATAGAATTAGGTTACGTTACTCTTAAAAGAGAGTAGGACTTAGTTAAAGCGACTAGAGTTATACGCCTTATAAAGGAATTAGATATATACCTAGAGCTATATATAACTAAGAGTTAGGTGCCTTATAGTATTAAAGCTAAGAGAATAGTTAGCTGCGATTAGAAGGATAATATACTAGAAAGATATACCTAAGGGCTATAAGCTAAGTAAGCTTATTACTAAGTAAAATATTATCTAATAGGATTAGCGGGACACTCTACTATAATACTATATTAAGATGTTAGAAAGGTTATATTAGTAGAGAAGAGGCAAGAGGAAGACTTTATATAAAGCTAGAGCTACCTATAAAAGTAGAGTATTTATATAAACTAGCTAACTAATATATATAAATAATAAGTATTCTCTAATTTATAACCCCCCTTTATATATAGATTGCCCTTTATACGAAGCTAGAGCTACCTATAAAAGTAGAGTATTTATATAAACTAGTAAACTAATATATATAAATAATAAACATTCTCTAATTTACGACCTCCTCCTTTATATATAGATTACTCTTATATAAGAAGGTAAACATACTCTAATTTATTACTCTCTCTTATAAGGACGAAGCTTATAAGGCTCTAGACTAGAGATTAGAAGCTAGTAGGAGTAGCCTAGAGTTAGTAAGGACTATAAGTAGTAGTATATATCTAAGTAGGAGTATTAAAAGGTAATAGGTAGTTATATACTAGGAATATTAAGTTAGAGTAGGAAGAGTTATACTAGTTTATAACTTAGGAGTACTCTAACTAAGCCCTATAAGCTTAGCCTTAGTAGGAGTATTTCTAGGAGAGAGAGAAGAGAAGATTCCTTCTTCTCTTCTCTAACCTAATATGTTTATTTACCTTCCGATATATACCTAATAATACATTCCTCCTATGGCCACTTCTATTGCGTAAATCCATTACCTGGTATTAAGTGTTGGATCTTAAAACAACATGCCTTGATATTCACACCTGAAGATCCAAATCTTCTGCGCAAAGCTTCTCGCGTGGACTGCGAGTATCTCGCGCACCTGCTTCAATGACTCGAACTATGCGTCCTTCTGAGGCGCGCGTCAATCTGTTTGAGTAGTTCCTCAATCTGTCCTGCAATGTTCATCGTAGACTGGGAACGTGTATCATGATGAGAACAGGTCGTGTACCACAAAGAGTTCTCTAGGATATCAGGCTGGATATGGCATGCACCATGAGTGACAGCTATGTATGAATTGATTTCATCATGGCGAAAGCCGCTGGTCTCCACCTCCCGTTTGCAACAAATGCGGTGCCTGCCGCAAAATATCGAGAGGACTGGACCCAGTAGTGTTACGCCAGGCCTGGCTGGGATCTGTGCGGGATAACTGTGCGCACTCTGGAGCGGCCTCGGCGAGCTACGGGGATCGATGATGATGATGATGATGACGGGAGGCTTGGAGATATATTTAGGCGAGCTATGCTTGGTTCTTGGAGGTAGATCTTGGATGTTACTGGCACGGTGCCTCCTGTGGACATTGACGGGAGTTCGCAGGTCGTACTCCATCAAGGCGAGTTCCATGGTTTGGCCGTTGCTAGTCCTTGGTCCGTACACCGGAACAATTATGATCTTAGTCATCGCTGCCGTCGCTCGCGAGTCCATATTTGTTCCAATATTCGCCTGTGCTTCGCTGCGTGGTGAGCCGTGAGCGCTCACATAACTTTAAGCGCACCGGCCGAGGGCTCGGCGACAGTGACGATGCCCTCCTCAAGGCAACCACCGTCATTATTCTGGGAGTCGGACAGCGAGAGAGCCGCCGGCATTCACAAGAATCCCCGGCGCTCTTCTCCCGTTCACGCTAGAACCATGCGGTGGCCCAGGTAATAAGAACCTTGGACATCTGGGCTGAAGTTCCGTGGGGGCTATGGAGGACGCCGAAGGTGCGCGCTCAGGGCTTACGCGGGGCCTGGTATAAGGTACTGAATTACATGTACCAGCAATATACTGTAATGCCCAGGCCGGGTCCGGTGATACATTATTCGCCGTACATGTAGAGTACAGAGCGAGGATCTCCGTCAGAGCGAGGATTCCCGTCAGCATGGCTATCCTGATCGTGCCACGCCGTTCATCCAGTGGCAGCCTCGCTCGGCGCCATCGCGTTGCTGGCGAGAGGGCCACACTGCCACACTGCCCATCAGCGGCTTCCACGTAGCCACACTTCCGCGTGCACAGTCATCTGACCAGCGCGGGAGCTGTGCCGATGGTGTCGCGCGTTCCTGGACCAAGCCACATCTGTCATCATGACCGCGGGATAGCCCTGCCCAAGTCCCGGTTCTGAGCGAACGGGTCGCGGCATATGTGCCCGTGAGTTGTGACTTGTAGACAAAGTACCAAACGCATCGCAAACCTGCAAGGCCACGCCGTCTTGCGTGTTTAGTCGCGTTGGATGTGTTTGTTTCTCTGCAACCGCAACCCAACGCACTCCCATAACATTCTGGCTACATACTGTAGAGACCATACTGTACTGCACAACGGTGGAGGGTCACCCACGTCAGTCCGACCGTTTTCTTTGTGGCTTCTCCACAGGGCACGGCGGAAGATCCACATCCCTCATCAAGCTCACGCATCATCACCACGCGAACCATCCCGATCAACGAGCCCGAGCAAGGAGCGTACACCGCCCTACATTATTCCCCATTGTCACCGCCCGATAGAGGGACTGACCCTTCGACAAGCGCCCGGACGACGACGGGGACCTGCAGAGCCGACGACGCCGGCGGGTTGGCGACGCCCGTACCTGGCTGCCACGCCTAGACTTTGATCAGCTGTCCCGGCATTTGAGCAGCGTTATAGGCAAAGCGAGGACGCATGGCATGTAAATGACGCAAATTACAAACAGTCTGGTCCTCTGCGCCGAAAAAAGAGGCTAAACATGACTGTGGCCGGAATACGACAAGAAGCCATCCTTCTTTGTGCAATATTGTCGATTTGATGCCTGAGGCGGATACAAGACCAGAAGCGACGGGGACATCATAGGCATGTCGACTAACGACGAAAGCGCGATGAGCCCAGGCTATCGCAGTCTTACCGGACAGATGGAGACCCAAGAGCCTGCTGGGAGCACCAGCCCTGGCAGTAGCACGATTACACCCACAACTTCTCAGAGCCAGCTTTCCTCGCAAAGCACCACATCAGGGTCGCGAAACAAAGTTAGCGAAGGCCAGCAACGGCAAGCACCGACATCGACAACGTCTTCAGTACCGCCGCGGTTGCGCAAATCACCGTCCGCAAGTCTGGCGCCTGTATCATTGGGGTCCACGAACTCCAGCCCGCAGACTTCACGGAACACATCGCCAATACGCAAAGACAGTCGTCCGCAGACTCTGACCGGGCCAATATCAGGTCAGCCATCAGCCGCAGCTATACAGCGAGCATTGTCGGCGACGAGCGTACCACAACTTCAGCAGGCTGGATCCGGTCCTGTTTCTGAGGCGGTCTCGAGGCTGCCCAGGACGGCTAAGAGCACGAGTGGATCAGGCATGAATACACCGGAATGGCCTGTGTCACCAAGGTTGAAGTCACCACCTCCGTCTGGAATGAGCTCCAGGAAAGGATCTGCAGCTACGCTCAAGAAGGCTGAGTCGAGCAATGCGCCTCCTAGTATCAAGGTAGAGGATGCAAGCCCGCAACTAGCTACGCCGTCGAAAATCAGCAGTGACGAGCAACGAAGGACAGATCCGCAGTTGCAGGCACCGCCCAAGGTATCATCGCGAGGGCCTAGTGGGAAGAGTATGCTGGAGACGGTGCAAGAGACAAGTTCGGATTCTATACATGAGTCACCAGCTGCTACGCAGGCATCTGCAGAGCTCAAGCCGCTCACGAAGATAGCACAAGAGGACAGCCCTGCCACGAAGAAGGAGGGTGCGGAACCTGACAAGCATGCGCAACATGGAGAAAGCGGGAGTGAGAGCGCCGGTAGCAAGGTAGATCGTCGGCGAGGTAGGAGCTCCTCGCTCTCAAACCAGAGCAAAGGCGCGCCTCATCAGCAGAAGCCATCGGCAACGAAGAGCTATACACCGTTGGCGTCAGTCAAATCGAGAGCGACCGAGAGTAAGCAGAATATGACTGTCGAGACTGAGACAGTGGCGTCAATTCCTCAATCAGCACTGAACCCGGGCGATCGAATCGGCAGCGGACGAGTTGATCCAAGCGGCACCATCCGACTCAAGCCAAGTACAGAGACGATCCGGCCAAAGAAGGAGCGCAAGAAGCCTTCGCAGAAGGCAAGGAGTATCAACCAAGGTACCGGTATGTATAGTGCACCCATTCGATCACCTTTGCTTGTGCAGAAAGACTCTTTTGAGCACACGCCCAGTGAACGTAGCTTCCTGTCTGAATCATACAACTCCTCAACGAGTACTATCACTGAAGATGTCGAGCAAACGCCTCGGCAGAGGAGTCAAAGCTATTGGCCGCGTGCTCTTACCATTTCACGACCTAGCAAATATATACGTACAATGTCTGATAAATGGTTGCGCAAAGCTTCCTCCAAAGCCGATATCTTCGAAGCGCGAGTGGCGAATACGATGGACGAGGCGAACACGAGCGACTCCGATGAAACCTTTGTGTACGAGTCCAATCCACCGGAGCAGGCGCGGCGACCGCGGCACCACTCAAGGACGCCGAGCGTCACTTCTTCTCATAGTCTGGCTGATCAACGTCCAGGTGGGGTGCGAGGCTTGGAGAGCATGATGGACGAGAGGCGGGTGGCTGGTAAGCGCAGTATGAAATTCTCTAACACCGCATACAATGAAGACAGCCCAGATAGCAAAAGTGGAACGATTAGGAGTGCGCATGCGAGGCATTATGGAAAATTTGGCCGGGGTGGCAGTCAAGGGGGCATGTATGACCCAGAATCCCCGTTCACGCAGGCAAGCAAATTGCGGAACACGCACTCGAGCCTGCGACAATCAAGGCCAAACTCTCCAAGGAGTCCGCAGAATGCGCAGCAAAACCGACCCTCCGGCTTGTTTTCGAGGAAGGAGCAGTCATTCGACTTGGGAGGGGAAGGTGCGGACGACGAACGTACCCCGCTTGTTGGCACTGTGCGCACGCCTCGCACGCCACGCCACGCGCGTCGATTACACACGGCCGACGGATCTGTCAGATCGATCGACGAGTACTACGGCGCGCGCGATCGTGCCTGGTGCACTCGATTCAGTGGCTGCCTATTCGGGTCCTTGATAGTGATGCTCGTTGTTATGAGCGCGGTTGGCTTCTTGGTCATGAGCAACAGGCCAATGTATGACGTAAAGATCAAAAAAATCCAAAACGTGCTGGCCAGCGAGCAGGAACTTATGCTCGATCTTCTGGTCGGAGCCACGAATCCCAATGCGTTGGGCATTACGATTACGGAACTGGACGTCAACATATTCGCGAAGAGCAAACATGCTGGCAGTGGCTTGAACCCGGATGTCACGAGCAGCATGTCGCTTTTGGGGAGACGAAGAGCGCCGAGGCTGCAAAGGACGAAGAGCCCGGAAGCGCAGGATGAGGGCCCACATCTGCCGCAGGATCTATCTGCGCATCGGCGCGCTCCTGCCGCATCGGGAGGAAATCGTGACGACGGCACCGACCCGCCAAAAGACGGCGATCTGGATTCCGATGCACATACAATGCTGCTGGGTCGTATTTTCCATTTCGATCAAGCTCTCACCTTCGAAGGAAGTCCACTGAAGCGACACGAACACTATAGCGTGGGCGAACTGCGCTTGATGCATCCAGGCAACAAAACGGAGACTGGTGGGACCGCGCGATGGGAGCGGATTTTACAGCATCCCTTCGAGCTCATTGTTAGGGGTGTCCTCAAGTATGATATGCCTGTGAGTTGCAGGCCCGTATCTGTCGGGGTTGGGGCCAGCGTGGAAGTACATCCAGAAGACGGCGTGGATGACATGGGTAGAATGCGTGTCGCGCCGATCAAGCACGAGGAGCACTGGCAGTGGATCGATTGGGACGCCATCAAGGACGCTCTAGACCGTGAAAAGGAGACTGGAGGGTAGAATCAAGGCGAAGAGGACGGCCAAAATCCGCAGCGAACGGGAGGTCAACCATCGACCCTCGACATGCGAAGGCATTCACAGCATTCATTTGACAGCGTTCTAGCGACGACAACAATCAATCGAATGGTAGGGAGGGTTTCGGATTGGCGCAAAAGTTGACAATCAAAGTATGGCATCTTAGGACCATCCGCAACACATCTTGGGAAACACAACAGAAAAAGGAACGCAACATGGCGCTCTTCTTTTGGCCTGCACGGGGATAGATAAAGGCCAAGGAAAAAGGCTGGGAGGATCGTGACTGTGGCTCGACGCCTTTACTAAGAATATCCTTGACGTTCTTGGGGAGAGTGAGATTGCCGGAAGGACCGACAGGACTATGTACTACGAGACCTCACTTCAATGTTGTAGTTTTGACATAGTGAATGATGTAGCGAATTCATCTGTCATGCTCTCCCATCAGTCGCCTCTCACGGTACTTTCCAAATGTAGTGCCAATCATGAAGTGTGCTCGTACCTTACCTGGATTTTTGCATGATTCATGTGCGTGAGAAGACCTCCCGTCCTCGGGAGGCTCTGCGGGATGTGTCGGTCCGATACGGCATCACGAGGCTCGCGTCCGCACGCACATGCAGTGATCGTCGTAAGCCATTCATGCATTCAAGTATTGAGCGGAGGAGGATGGATGTGATGGAGGCCTGATCGCGGTGACGCGCATCAATCATAGGTAGCTGTAGCAGACTTGACGCCGGTGCTTTTGCTTGCTTGAAGTTGGGAGGCGGCGCACATATTTCTATATGAGCAGCATCATCGCGACGGGCGGCACATGCCAATACCAGCAGCCCTCGACCACCCGCAACCATGAATCCCGCCGACCTCACCCTCCCAGCTATCTCACCGACGCTCACAAACAAGACGCTTGCCACACCTCAGTCCAACGGCGCAAAGAATGGCGCATCACGAACCTCCACACCGCGGGTGGACTTGGAGCCCATCTACACCCAACTGAAGTCTGCACTTGGCGACCTCTGGACCGAGTACAAGACCGCCGTGAACGCTTTCGTATGCGGTAACATCAGCCAGGCGGAGCTGTCATGGGTTCTGGCGCCTGTGCTTTCACCTGCGCCAGCACTCCCTGCCAGCGCGGATCTGGCAAAGAGTCCAGTCTCGACACTACACCTGCACAACACATTGGTTACCGCATTGTTCGTAAACGCGGCCGGAAGGGATCTCCCACCGCAAGACGTCGCACCATGGGTGGTTGCGACGAACAAAGTGAGCACAGGATCGAAAAATGCTGGCACGGGCGTGGGAGGGGATCGAGCGGAAGAGAGGTTGAAGAAGGAAGTCATGGGGATGCATGCTCGAGACCGGCGGCGCATCAAAGGACTGAAGGAAGGCGCGGAGAAAGATGGGGTCGGGGATGGCTTGAAAGGGATCAAGGACTATCACTATGAACTTGCTGTCAAAGCCGCCAAGGCTAGCACGAGGGGCGTCGAGGGTGGAGAGGAAGGAGGCTTGAGCGGTGGTAGATCAGGGTGGGATCTCGAAAGTCGTAGGCGGTACGCGCAGCCGCTTGCTTCGGAGACGCTCGAGTTTCCGACAGTCGGTGAGGTACAAGCGCGCATCGAACCAATCGCGACGGAATCAGGACTTGTCGGAGGAACTCAATCATCTCTCCAAGTCTGCGCTGAGTTCTTGGTTCAAGCGGCAGAGAACTATCTCAAAGAGAAACTAGGAAGTCTGTTGCAGCAGGCAAGAAGCAATGGCGAGAACTGCATTCAGACTGCCAAGTTCCGGAAACAACTCTGGCGAGAAGAAGAAGACATCGAGCGTGGAGCTCTTCAGAAGCATGCTACAGGCCTTCTGCCAGTGCAAATGGAGGTATTGAGGGAGCGCGAACCATTGAGTCTACAGGACATTCGACTCGGTTTCCTCAACAATGACCCCTATTTGCGCCAAGACCCCTTCGCGAGGCAGATCGTCTGGGACAAGCTGTATCCGGAGATCGATACGGGGCCCATGAGTCTCCAATATCGGTCAGGAGTAACAGTTAATGGAGTATCAGAGCCCGATGTGCCGAACGATGCGGATGCAATGGCTGTGGAGGATGATATGCATTGGCAAGGAACTGGCGTAGGCCAGAGGGATGAATTGATGGGGGTGCTGGACGGTTGCTTGGTCGGCGGCGGCTGAGTGCCGACGACCTTCCGCGGAAGTGACCCGAAGCTTGCGATCGAGGAGATTGAAGCCATCAAATGTTGTCACGTTGCCCATGACTCAAGGCTTTGGCGTCGACATGTGCTATATCATGATCCATGGCTTCACCGAGCTCTGTGAGGCTGCTGCGGAACGCCACATGTCATCGTGAGACCAGCGGCCAGCGCTCCTTGCGCAGAAACTCGCGGAACCCAATTGCGCGTCGACTGCCGTGGTGCAAGGCGGCCTGATGAACAACGTGGCGGATGATCTTGGATTCACGAGCTCATGACTCAGAACATGCCAATCATGTCGCTCCTGACCTCGACGATACGCTTTGGGAAGGCACAAGCGTGAGCCGCATTCTCTGGCCGCTACATCAGCTCTGAACGGTATCCAGGCACGCAAATTTCGCTTCAGTATCTCCACTGCCAAGCAGCTAATGCGCTGATTGCACGCAGTCATGGGTCGTCCAGGATCGCCTCGAGGCGGAGAAGGTCAAACCCAGCTGGACACACACCGACAGAGCATGGAGTGGTGGAATGGCCTATCGTTCGACGTATGGGCAAGGAAGGACCACGTAAGAGGCATCGAGCTAGAGCTCGTGCGGCTCCGCAGGTAGCATCTCGGATGATACGCCAGCAAATAGGACAAGGATAGTGTAGATGGGATAGACGCAAGAGACAGCAAGCTCTAGTCCGAAGTATCTTGGTAGACATTCTCCAATCGATCTACACCGACTCACAGGCACCAATAGTAGTAGACTGGGCTCACAGTCAACCGAGCTTCAGGTTCGCAGCTCAGATGCCAAATAGCTGTGACTAAGCAGGCCACCTCGAACTCTCCACCCTGACACGGCAGCACATGGCGGACTAGGATGCGATCGCTGGGGCGAAGCACATAGAAAGACCTGACATTGACTTCCCCACCCACCCCCAGCCAGAATGGCAGCATACTACACTTTTGAGGATCTTTCAGGGTCAAACGATGATCCTGCGCACGCCAACAATCCATACCAAGGCTTGATCGACGCCAGTGGCAACGACGCGGTTCGTCTCTCGACCCATGTCTTGGTGACCTTATCGTCGCGCGAAAGCTCATATTGACGACAGACACGGATACAAGAGCGGTACGAGGCACATCGCACGAAACGCAACTCGCAACAACGGCACAAGCTGCTCGCCTCCGACTTCCCCGGCGTCATCGCCGATGAAATCCTTGCCAAGCTGGAGGATCCTGCCATCGGGCCTGACTTCAGAGACTGGAGGCATTGCCTGGTCTTTTGGGCCCGACCGACCGCGGGGGTGCGGAGCCTGATTGCTGAGATCCAGGACAGGCTGAGAGATGCAGCGCCGGGTCTTTGGATCATGCCGCCGGCCAGCCTCCATATGACGGCGTTGGAGATCACGCATTCGCGGACGAGCGACGAGATTGACGCGCTGGTTGGCAAGATGCTCCTGGCTGCCCAAGCAATGGCAGACTATACGCTTGATCATCGCGCCAGACTGGTCAGCCCGCTCGTCAGCTACGATGCCCAAGCCCTCGCTCTTTCCTGGCTGCCCGCTGCTGGGGAGCATGGGCACTCCGCGGCGAGTGACGCATATACTTACCATCATCTCCGCCGCGACCTCCACGATCTAGCTCAAGCGACTGGTGTCGAGGTCGCGAGTCGCTATGTCATCCCATCAGCGCACTTGACCATCGCGAGATTCATCACGACCAAGGACTTTGAGACCATACACGGCACTGTCGACCATCACAAGGTAGCGACGCTCGTGAAGGCAATCGATGAAATCAATGATTGGCTCATGGAGGAGTATTGGCCGAGTGGCACTGGGATCAAAGAAGGGGGTGAGTGGACTGTCGGCGAGGAGATAGGATTGGACTTTCGGAAGGGTACTTTGTGGTACGGTGGAGGAAACAGTGTGAGGCTGGGAAGTGGATTCTGAAGCAGTGGGCGTCGATCATGAGAAGTGCCCGCTTGTTTGCTTGGCTGCTGGCATGAACATGCAGTCTTGGTCCCCTTGCGACTGATAGATGGGATGGGAGCAGCAGCATGCCGTCTCGGGAGCACCGAAGCACGAGCCCGACGCGGTCGAGTGCATCTGCTATCGGCGGTTTCTTCTCAGCCCACGGGGCCATCCAGAACTCACTTGAGTCACAACGAACAGCATTGGCAACAAGGTCATGGGATCCCGCGATTTATTCGATCGCGAAGCACACGAGGAAGCTCAAGGTTGAAAATCTCGTATGCCGGCGATGCGCTTGACTACATCGAGTTTTGCACAGATTGGAGCCCATCTGGCCAACAGCGACAATGATGGAGTGCCCAGCAGGAGCGTGATCTTAGACGAAAATAGCGTCCAGGATCACACTCAGACCAGCCAATGCTTGCCCGGAAAGCACGATGCAGTATACGGTGCATGGGTCTGTAACTCTAACGACAGTTGCCCCGGTCGCTTGCATGAGCCCAGCAAAGATGGAGTTACATTCCACCCGTTCCCCCTTTCCGAAATCATGCAGAAGGCTGCCCGAAGGATTCCAGAGTCCCGACGTCGCTGGCCTGGCAATCTTGGCTCAGGCTATTATTGGGAGTCTCGGAGAGTGGCCAGACTGGCAGTTCACCATCTGCCCAGAACTCATCAGTCTGGGATAGCGGAAGCCTGCCGGCTGTCTTCAGCGCAGAGTTCTGGAAGTCTCGAACCCACATGGATGATCATTCATCTCATTACTATCATCAGGTGTGGCATGACGGCAAACCCCGTTGGGCCTTGGACGTCAGTGGCTAATAACCTGGTAGGGTGATGGTGATGATGAGAATAGTTTGCATGGTTGCTGCACTCTAATAAATAATAAGCAACCCAGCTTCCTGGAAGCTGATGAGCAGACGCAGATGCCCCGCGGCAATTCAAACTATAATCCATCGATGCGCAGTGGCACCTCGAATGTCTGATCTTCTCGGCAAGCAGCCACGACGCACGTGGAGCACTGACTTAATAACAACATGATGCAGCCCCCAACCCATGGCCACATGTGACATATGCACGGCTGATCATCATGGACTCGGAGACACAGGCCGCCGCCGCCCCGACGGCTCGACGCAGCCGGTCCAACACACTTCCTCCGCCGACTCCAACTCCATGCAGACGCCCATGGTCCGGCGAGGATGCGGACATGGATGAACGCAGGCATCGTCTGTGAACCGTCAAGGACGATCGGGGTACAACAGGTGTCTACCTGCCGGCCTGACCAGTGACCACCCACCCAGCCTGCTTCAGGAGTATGTTCGGGTCGCTTCTGATGCGTACGCTGCCTCGGGCTGCCTGATCACCTACCCACCGACCTACCTACCTACCTGGCCTGAGGAGCATACTACTACACTCCCGAGGCGCAGCTTCGACGATCCGGCACTCAAGCCGCAGTTCGCGCTCGCCTGTCTGCACACAGCTTTATACTGGGTCGCATCTTGTCCTCTCGAGCTGTTTGTAGGCCATCGAAAAGATGCCGCACCAAGATGAGCTCGTTCCGAACCATTACAAGCTGGTCTCGTCTCCGGGCTTGACGGGAGGCGCCACGAGGATCGAGCTTCGCAGCGAAGAAGGGCCTGAGGGTCCGGCGACCCTCATATTCAAGTCGGTCAAGGAGGGTCTGTTCAGGGTGACATTCTTCTCGGAGTCTCACCCGTTACCGCCGTACCCGAGCGCCCGCCGCCCGGAGCTCGAATTCCTTGGCCTGAGAACGGTTGAGTCGGGAGACTTTGCGAAGACGTTCCATCGTGGCGATATCGAAGCCCGCATTGACTGGACGGACGTCCCGGTGGTTTCGATCGGCTACAGCGGGCACCCGCCTCTCCACGAAGACCTGCCGCATCGCTCGTATGTCTTTGACGGGCCTGGCGTGGCACATTACAGCAAGTATGCCCGGGGCGATCTTCATGTCGGGCTGGGTGAGAAGGCGGCGCCGATGGATCTGTCGAACAGACAGTTCACGCTTTCGGCAACGGATTGCTTTGGGTATGATGCGTGGCGGACCGATCCCATGTACAAGCACATTCCTCTCCTGATCAGAGCGACACCCAACGGAGTCATTGCCACCTTTTCGGCAAGCCATGCGCGAGGGTACACTTCTGTTGGGTCCGAGATGGACGGCATGTGGGGCTATTACAAGGTGTACAGGCAGGACTTTGGTGGCCTGGATGAGTACGTCCTCATTGGCAGGACATTGCAGGAAGTGGTCACGATATACGCCGATCTCGTGGGCCATCCACTGCTCGTGCCTCGGTGGTCGTTTGGCTATCTCGCTGGTGGGATGAAATATTCCATGTTGGATCCGGAACGGGACAGCATCCGTGCCCACGACGCTCTCATGAATTTTGCGAGCAAGCTCGTCAAGCACGATATACCCTGCTCTGGCTTTCAGCTGAGTAGCGGGTATACGATGTCACAGGATGTCCTACAGACTCGGAATGTCTTCACCTGGAACAAAGAACGCTTCCCGGACCCACAACTGTTCGCAGACGACTTTCACAGGCGAGGCATCAGGCTCATTGCAAACATCAAACCATACGTGCTGAAGAACCACCCGGCGTACGCTCAGCTGGAGGCCAACGGCGCATTCTTCACAGACCCCAGGACCGGCAAGTCTGGCGTGGCCAGACTCTGGAGCTCTGGCGGCGGCACCAGTGGTGAGGGCGGACACATCGATTTCACTTCCGAAGCTGGATATGCATTCTGGTACAATGGGGTCAAGGAATTGCGGAAGACCGGCATGGATTGCATGTGGAACGACAACAATGAATACTTGGTCCCATCCGACAAGTGGGAGCTGGCACTCGAGCATTCGGCCGTGGCCGAGGGTAGAACAGCAGACTCGGTGAATCTGACGAGGAAGGACATTGGTCTCTGGGGGAGAGCAATGCAGACGGAGCTCCACGGAAAGTGCTCGCACGACGCCTTGTTAGAGGTCTTCCCCAACGAACGCCCATTCGTCCTCACGCGATCGGCGACTGCGGGGACAATGCGGTACGCGTGCTCGACGTGGTCGGGCGACAACGTCTCGTCGTGGGACGGCATGCGCGGCGCCAACGCCATCTCCCTCAACGCGGGACTCTGC
This sequence comes from Teratosphaeria pseudoeucalypti, assembly GCA_013403795.1. Lineage (NCBI taxonomy): Eukaryota > Fungi > Ascomycota > Dothideomycetes > Mycosphaerellales > Teratosphaeriaceae > Teratosphaeria > Teratosphaeria pseudoeucalypti. The sequence goes on from JABBMZ010000084.1 coordinate 109,116, forward strand.
CTGCTGCAATGCTACGGCCACGACATCGGCGGCTTCGAGGGCCCGCAGCCCTCGCCGGAGCTGCTGCTGAGATGGGTCCAGCTCGGGTGCCACAGCCCGAGATTCGCCATCAACTGCTACAAGACCACCCAAGACAGCTTCGTCGGCGACGTGATCGAGCCCTGGATGTACCCGGAGATCACGCTGCATGTGCGGCGAGCCATCAAACGACGGTACGAGATCCTGCCGTACCTGTACAGCCTGATGCTCAAGTCCCACCTCACCGCCGTGCCCCCGCAGCGATGGACCGGCTGGGGCTACGAGCGGGACCCGGAGATCTGGCGCAGCCAGACGCTCAAAGACGGCGACACGCAGTACTGGCTCGGCGACTCGCTCCTCATCGGCGGCGTCTACGAACCCGACGTCACGGCCGCCGACGTCTACCTCCCCAAGCGCAGCCCCGCGGACCCGGGCTTCCTCAACACCCACGCGCCGCACCAGTTCCTGCCGGCCGGCGAGTGGGCGACGATCGCGGCGCCCTGGAAGGGCAGCATCCCGATCCTGGCGCGCATCGGCGGCGCCGTCTCCGTCGGCAAGAACGTCCAGGTCGCCGCCCCGGGCGACGCCCTCAACAAGGCGCGCCTGCCGCCCGACGACTACCGCGGCGTCGAGATCTTCCCGCCCCTGCGCGAGCACAGCGACCGCACCACGTGGTACGCGAACGAGTGGCTCGAGGACGACGGCGTCTCGCCGGCGCCGGCCCGGTGCGCGCGGGTCGTCGTGAGCTACCGGGCCGGTTACGGCGAGGTGGTGATCGAGGTGCGGGTGGACGTCGCGGCGTTTGTGCCGCCGTGGCTGGAACACGGGTTGATTGTCATCCTGCCCGTGGGCGATGGGAGGCAGGTGTTGACGAAGGAGGGGCAGGGCAAGGTGGAGTCGAGGAGGGCGGATGAGCATGGGCGGCGGAGGTTCCATCTCTGTTTGGATCGGCATTTGTAGGGGAGCGGGGGAGAGGAGGTGAGCGAGGGCCGGGGGAATGGCATGGCTGGGTGAGGGGTGAAAAGTGCAGATGTGGTGATTTCTTTACACGTAGACGTAGAGGTGCGGGTACAAGCATGTCATTCTGCCCTCATATCTACCCATCAGCTTTCCGGCGTCCAGCCTCGTCACCTCTCACGACCGAGGCCCTCACGCCGCCGAATCCCTCGTGCCCTTGACAAACTCATCAAACCACTGCACGTGCTGCAGGAACGCCGCCTCCTTGGCGAACTTGGCCTCCCGCTTGCTCAGATCCGCGCGGACCGCGAACCCGTGCTCGACGCCACTGTACAAGGCCACCTGGTACGTCTTGCCGTGCTCGCGCAACAGATCCTCCGTCTCGCGACGCTTCTCGGCGGGGAAGATCTGGTCGGTCTCGGCGGCGGCGATGGAGAGGGGCCCCTCGATGTCCCGGATCTCGGCGGCGTCGACGAACGACGGGTGGGCCATGGCGCCGACGTCGAGGCCCTTGCCGCGGGCCAGGAAGCGCGCGACGTACTTGGCGCCGAAGCAGTAGCCCACGGCGCCGAGGCGGCGCACGCGATGGGTCTCGCGGAGCTCCTGGATGACGCGGGCGACGATCGGGTCGACGCGGTCGGGGCCGTGGCCGGAGCCGTGGGGGCCGCCGTGGTGCAGCCAGGCTGTGATGTCGAAGGTTTCGGGGCGGTTGAGCGGGATGGGGTCGCCTTCGAAGAGGTCGGGGATGAGGGTGAGGTAGCCGTTGGCGGCGAATTGGTCGGCGATGCTGCGGGGGGGAGGGGAGTTGGAGGGGTTTGGTTTTTGGGATGGGGGGGAGGGGGGGGGGCTTACAGCTGGGCGTTGATGAATTCGTGGCCGATGACGTCGGGCAGGAGGAGGATGGCGTGGTCGGTGGATTTGTCTTCGGGGTAGGCGAAGTAGGTGCTGACTGGTGGGGGGGAGTTTAGCGGGGTGTCATTGGGATGTTTTATTACTGAGATGCCGTGACATACTGTCGCCGATCTTCTTGAGCTCGCCCTTGGCCGTGCCTTGGTGCCTGACGCCGATGGTGCAGCAGCGGCCGGGGGGGTTGGATGCCATTGTGGTGGTGGGGGTGGGGGTGACGGTGGTGGTGGTGGAGTGTTGAGGGTGGTGAGGAGGGGCCCACGAGAGTTCTGCTTATGGGAGAGATTAGTTCAAGGGGAAAGGGAAAAAAGGACTTATTGTTATGACGACGACCGTAGTGTCTACAAAGCTCCTCTACCAACGCCCCGCCATCGGCCAACGCTGAATAAATCCGAGAAGCGGGCGAGTACATGTATACTGTATGGCATCTAGGTATACTAGATACATTCTATGGATTTCCCGATATCGGGCGATAGTGGACCTGAGCATGGATCCAAGTCTTGTCGTTCAGCGCAATGCTGCCCTGGATAGCCCGGTCTCTCTACTCTCTCTTTCTCTTAACTTCATCCGACACCAACCCCATGCGCCTCGCTAAATCTCGCTCATGAACTCACATGCCACCCGTGCCCATATGTACATCTGTCGCTCAAGTGTCGTCTAGAGAAACCCGCACCATCACCGCCTCCCTTCCGGCGACCCCTCCGTCTCCGTCTCGTCACCCTCCCCCTCCTCCTCTTCTCCACTCGATTCGTCCCAACCCTCTGCCTCGAGCGTAGCCCCGCGAATGCCAAAGCTCATCAGGAACCCAACAAAGCTGATAGCGGCGAAGATGCCAAATGCCAAAGCCTCACCCTTGGGCTTCACATTGACCGCCGCCGAGAAGAGCGATCCGCTGATGAAGGGCCCCACGGCTCTCCCGGCCGCGGAGAGCGTTTGCGCCAGACCATTCAAAGTACCCAGCACCGCGTGCGAAGGTGCCGAATTGGTGATGAGCAGCAACGCAGACGTCAATCCGACGACGGAAGCGACCGTCTTGATGATGAGCACCACGCCCAGTTCGATCCAGAGGAGAATCTTGCCCTTGGTCGTCTCCTGGCCGGTGCCTGGCGCGCCCAGCTGCGTGCCATCCTTGTAACCGATCCACGGCATCAGCAGGAATGCCACCACGAAACCAGCAAGACCGACGCGGTACGCGACCTTGTTGCCAATCTTCTCGCGCAGCTTGCCGAAAATGCCAACCTGGAACAGGATCGTGATGACACCCGCAAACGCCAGCGACAGGCCGATTTCTTCCGGACTCAAGCTCCGTCCTGTTGGGGGTGAGGCCTGCGCAAAGATCGGATATAGACTGTTGTAGCTGATATTCGCCAGCTGGAAAATGAGAAAGGTGACGAGCAGCAAGATGGTATCTCTCGTAAACACTTCTCGGCGGTTCAACTGGCCAATATCATCTCCATTCGGCAGCAGGTGGAAGCTTCCATCGTCACCGTCGTCATCCTCCTCCTCCTCGTGATCCTCATCATGCACCAAGAGCGCAGAGCGTTCCGTCGCCGGGCTGAGTGGGTTATGCTCGTGCGCAGATTTCTTGTACCGCCGCAGATACGTCGGCCGATGCGAGGATCCAAACTGCCAGAGCCACGCGAAGAGATTTGTCACCCGCTTGCCTAGCGGTGGCAGGTCCTGTGCACTCTCCAGCGACTCCTCCAAGAAGATGGCCGTGAGCACGAAGTCGATCACTAGGACACCTGCCGAAAATAGATTGGGCAGGAGGTACGGATATGGATTGGGCGTGCTGGGTTTGAGTGGGTTCTGTCGGAACACCAGCAAGCCTCCGACGATCGGACCAGTGATGCCGCCGAGCCCGTACAGCACAGGCAGGTAGGTGAATGCTCTGCTCTGGTTGGATCGGTCGGTGATTTCGCCCAAGCATGTACTGATGACGCCCTGATTGCCATTCACCAGACCCATCAACAATTGCACGAGGACCGCCTGCCACAACGTCCGGCAAAAGCCAAAAGCCACGAAACACGCCGCGGTCAGCATCGTGCCGGTCAACACAATCGGCTTCCGTCCGACCCTGTCTGATAACCATCCCCATGCAAAATTCGTCGTGAACTGCGCCAACGCGAAAGCACTCGCGATCAGCCCCACGTACATGCCCACCTGCCCATCGTCCACGTCCGGGAACGAGCTCGCCATGTCCGGGAGGTAGGGGCTTATGCTGTTCAGCGCCGTCTGTTCTGCGAGCGCGATCACCGCCAGTATGGCCAACTGCCCCTTGGGCAGAGGCGTTTCTTCATGTCTCCCCGAACCCCGACTTTGACTCCTGCCGTCGCTCTGCTCCACACTTTGAGGACGCTCTGCCGGACCACCATTCGGCTTGCCCATGCTCCCGTCCCCCGCTGCACCGTGACCGCCTTCGTAACTGCCTCTTTGCTGCTGCTGCTGCTGTTGTTGCGGCCGCCCAGGATTGGCAGGGGGCGCAGTGGGGAAGGTGTAGTAGTGCAGGCGTGAAGATTGTCGGTGGAAGAGACTGGGCTTCGAGTTGGGGCCCGGCTTATGACTGCCTTCGCTTGAGGACGGCATTTGATATTGGAATTTTCCAGCGGTAAGCTTGCTTGCTTGCAGTAGCTCGCGTGCTGCCTTCTACAGGCGAAAGGCTGTTCCTCGGCCGATAGATTAGCCTGGGTGGTCGCTGTGGGTGGTGGGATGATGTACAGCAGAAGGAAGCTCTCGCGCTGATCTCCAACGTTCCTTCAGAACGGCCGCACACACTCGTGGACGGAAGGCAGCAGAAGTCACACCGGACTCACTAATAGGTAATGATATAATGCAGTTACATGTATGTTATTGTTCAAATGGACGTGACCGACCTACCGTCATCCACACGTCTTTGGTGACATTCACGTAGGTTTCTTACCTAATAATTGATCGATCATACTAGATACAATCAAATAATAATAATCAAGTGGGCTGCAAGAAATTCGTGGTCTGCACCATGAGGTGCGCCGTGGAAGTATCAGAACTATGACGCAGCTGGCGCGCGATGCCGGCAGCCGCGACAGACGCCAAGACTGTTGGCCTGGTGCGTTGTAGGGAGTACATGTCCTCGGTGGCGGATGGACTGTTGGCCATGTGCATTCCCGTGTATGATGGGGACGCATAGATTCATAATCATAAATGGTCGGGATGTGCTCTTCTGCCTGAGGCTTCGAAGGACAGCAGAGCGAGCGATGATCCCCCATTCTATGCTCGATCTGTCCGAATGCGCCTCGTGCCTGTATTGCTCCATTCACACATCATTTGACAACGATCTTGTGAGTACGGATGGGGCGCGGAAGAGAGGGCCGAAGCCAATGGTCTGCAGACGCGTCAACTAGCGACCAATCTCGTGGAAAGGCACGGCAACAGTCCGGCCGTCTCGTGGATGGTGGTAGGAATGCGGTGCGAGGAGCTAAATAGCACGATGTAGTCCGAGTGGATTGGAAGCGATCCATTGTTTCGTGTGCTACATACACGCAGGGCGCGCACCGTCTTGACTTGGCAGACTCCTGCTGTGATTGTCCAGGATCGCCGTGAATATGCGCGTCAAGCGCAGCATGACCTGTAGTCACGGGTGACTGGTAGTTTCGCGTTGGTGCCTAACAGAGGTCTAGAAGTATATGAGTAGTTCAATTCTCCAGGTTGCATACCTGATCGAAGTATTTCTGTTACTATTCAGATCAAGGCTCACAGACATGGCGACGGTGACGGGATCGCAGACAACTACCAGCGCCACCAAAGAGGGTGACTGCAGACAGACTATTCCTTTCGAAATCGCACGAGGAGACCGTGCCACAGATTTGGACACCCAGGAGGGTCAGGAGGGAGGCGTCCTCACCGACCTCAAAGACTTGATCACAGCTCCACGCACAGCGTTCGAGGGCGAAGGCGACCTTGTGTTCCAGATGCGATGTCTCCAGCCGTCACCGCAAGAAATGCGTCAGGGATTGTCTTATGCACTGTTCGAGCTAAAGACCCTCCTTCAGCGCGTCCAGCGTGGTGCAGCACGTGAAGCTGTGCAGACCGCCCTGGATGATCTTCAAGTCCAGGAGGCCGGGTTGCTCAGTAATGGTCCTAAGGGGATGCTGAGCAACATAGCGAGATTCGTGCAGGCGAGATGGTACTTGGCGAAGAAGGTGGCGTTTGGGAAGGTGTCCACGGAGGTGCTGAAGGGAGTGAGGGTTTGGGATCCGGTGTGCGTCAGGCGTGCGTGAAGCAGAGGCCTCGCAACAACTTCAATTCAACAAGCCGCAGGCAGGATAACAGGCTGATTGCTGTTGGGGCTGCTGGTTCCGACTGATTGATAGCAATGTCACGTCGCAATCGACCCACACTTTCAGAGAAGTCAAGAGCAGGAGATACAGGACGTCGAGTTTCGTTCTGTCGCGCATCATATCTGTCCACAATGAAGGGTCAGGACCGGTCGGCAGCTGCATGTGTAGATATCCGCCTCGCCCGGCTGAGCGCGATGAGGGAGCACCAGGAGAATGGCGTGGGCTGCTGAAGTTTTGGATAGGCGTGGGCGGTCGAAGCTTAGTAAGCAGCGCCAAAAATTAGACCCTCATCTGTGTTCAAGCTTCCATTCTGTCTCATCAATCATCAATCGTCTACCAGCGTCATGCTGCGCGGCTCGCAGCAGCCATGGATACCATCGACAATACCGAGTGGGACGTAGTGATATCGGGCACAGGATTCCCACAGTCCTTACTCTCTCTGTATGCATTCTCCACCGAGATAGAAAGTGAGGCTCGGGCTGACTGACCAAAGTCCATGATGAAGGGCCCTCTCACGGTCCGGCAAGAGGATCCTTCATGTTGACCGCAACGACTACTACGGCGGCAATGAGGCCGCGCTGTCTCTGAGCGAGGCCGAACAGTGGGCTGCAAAATATGCCGGACAAGCACAGCACCCACGCGCCAGCTTCAGTCATGCTTCAGTCACGGCAGCAACGCCAAATGATGGTCCAGAGAAGAGGCTGGGCTCTTCGCGCGCATACTCCTTGGCCCTGGCACCACAGCTGATCTATGCGCGATCAGATTTGATTGGCGCTCTCGTTGCCTCGCAGACTACCAACCAGCTCGAATTCCTCGCAGTTGGGTCATGGTTTGTGGTGAAGCCTTCGACCGGTGACTCGAGTCCTGAGGCGACCATCACCAAAGTGCCGAGCGGCAGAGAAGACATATTCAGGGACAGCTCGCTCAACGTTCGGGTGAAGCGGTCTTTGATGCAATTCCTGCGATATGTTGTCACGTATGAGGAGCAAGAAGACTGGGAGCAGAAGAAGAGCTTGAGCTTTACACAAGAGCTGGAAACGACTTTTGGCCTGCCTGCTGCTTCACATGGCCCGCTCTTGGCACTCGCGCTGCCGTCTATATCATCCAGGGAGATGAGCATGCAAGACGTTATCCCCAGGATTGCCCAGCACCTTCGCAGTATCGGGGTGCTTGGGCCTGGATTCAGTGCTGTGTTGCCCAAATGGGGTGGCCTGGCGGAGGTAGTGCAGGTCGCTTGTAGAGCCTGTGCTGTGGGTGGTGGAGTATATGTGCTTGGCAAAGGTGTCAAAGCCGCCGCCCAGACCTTCAAGGATCAACTCTCATTGGAGCTTTCGGATGACGAGAAGGTCACTACGAAATGGCTTGTGGGTTCTGCGGAGGATGTACCACCCACGGTACACGAAGTCTCGTCCGCTGACACGACTGTGACCGAAACTACCAAAAGCATCAGCATTGTCTCGTCGGCCCTATCCTCGCTCTTCCCACCAACTTCCGAGGGTGGCGTGAAGCCGGAGGGCGCCGTCGTTGTCGTCGAAAGCAACAGTGGCATGCCCCCGGTCCATATCTTGGTGCACACCAGTGATGCTGGCGAGTGTCCCTCTGGACAATGTGAGTACTTCTACATCACCTACTCCTCACCTTCCTACACACCCGTGATATGATGAACAACCAAATCGAATACTTATCTACATTGTCTGAATTACTTTGACGATAACATACCTCTGACAACCTGACACATCACTTTGATGCCCGCTGCAAATCACGAGCCAGAAACGACTGCACGAACCGCAGCTGACAGGCTACCACAGGTGTGCTATACGCATCAACAGTAATGTCCCAGTCCTTCGACATCCTGGAGAGCGCCGTTACTTCCCTGCTGTGCAGTGTGGGTGAGGAGCCTGTACCTCAAGTACTCTGGAGGCTGCAGTATGTGCAGCAGGGGCCGACGTCTTCTCGAACATTGGACGAGAGGCCAGACAGCAACGTCGTCCTGCTGTCACCGCTATCTACAGATGTAGTGCTCCAAGACAAGGTGATGGACGATGTGAAGCAAGCATGGCGCAAGGTTGCTGGCGAAGATGACAACGCATTCTTGCGCTTTGAGCCGCGAGAAGGCCTGGCTGAGGACGAAGAAGCTATGTAGCCTTGTACCAGTCAGTCACCAGATAAATGACAGCCCTTCATACTCTCCTACCACGCACTTTGGCCTCGTGTGCATGTGACAGCGCGTCATTCCCGTCCCTCGGCTTCGCGTGTCCGAAATCCATCGTCGCGCCGTCGTTCATCCTTGATATTCGCCCGTTCACCTCGACCTTCAATCCTCTACCTGATCCATGTCTGCGACAGATGTAGTGGATCCTCCCGTTCGGCTTTCCCTCCCACTAGAGTTCCAGCAAGAGGCGTTCCACGCCCTGCGCTCCGAAGATGCGCTGCTCATCCTGGCGCGAGGCTTGGGCCTGCTGCGACTGGTCACCAATCTCTTGCACTCCTACGACGCCGCCGGCAACAATCTCATCTTGCTCGTGGGCGCGGACGACCGGGAGAACAACTGGTTCGGCGAGGCATTGGCCGAGCACGCCGCGATCAGTGGAAGCCCCAAATGTCGAGGTCTCCAGCTGGTCAACACGGACATGATGAGTGTCGGGACGAGGGAGAAAATGTATGCGGGCGGCGGCATCTTCTCGATCACGAGTCGGATCCTCATCGTGGACTTCCTGTCGGGGCTGCTGGACCCGGCGACGGTGACGGGGCTCGTGGTGATGCATGCGGAGGCGCTGGGGGCGACGAGTCTGGAGGCGTTCATTGTGAGGATATACAGACAGAAGAATAAGACTGGCTTCCTCAAGGCCTTTTCAGACCAACCGGAGCCGTTCACGCGAGGATACCAGCCGTTGACGTCGGTCATGCGCAATCTCTTCCTGCGCAAGCCCATTCTGTACCCGCGCTTCCACGTCACGGTCGCCAAGAGCTTGGAGGGCAAGAGGAAGGCGGAGGTCATTGAGCTCGAAGTGCCCATGACGGATGCCATGCGCCAGATCCAGAATGCGGTGCTGGAGTGCGTCGAAGTCAGTATACAGGAGCTGCGCAAGGCGAACCCGGGCGTCGAGGTGGACGAGTGGACGCTGGATAGTGCGCTGCATCGCTCCTTTGACACCATCATACGGCGGCAACTGGATCCGGTGTGGCATAGGACGAGCTTCAGGACGAAACAGACCGTCCGCGACTTGTCACTGCTGAGGACGATTCTGCATAGTCTGCTCTCATTCGATGCCGTGAGCTTTAACAGGTACCTGGACACCGTGCTAGCTGCGTCATCTCCGCCGCCTGGCTCGACAAAACAGAGTCATAGTCAATGGCTGTTTCTGGACGCCGCGCATACCCTGTTCGATACTGCGAAGCGGCGCGTGTATACTGGGAAGATCACGGAAGGGAGAGCTGCAGCAGACGGGGAAGGTCTGGACCCCGTGCTGGAGGAGCTGCCGAAATGGGGCCTGCTGGCGGAGATTCTGGAGGAGATTGAAAACGACATGTATCTCAACCCGCGGCCGATGGACGACAGCAGTGGCAGCATTCTCATCATGTGCGGCGATCAAGGTACGTGCAGACAACTGCGCGAGTTCCTGCAGACCATGCACGTCGACGATGGCGAGAGCGCAAATGGCAACACTGAAGAGGACGGATCACCGCACGAGAAGAAACCCAGCGCGAACTTCATGATGCGGCGAAAGCTGCGGAGCTATCTCCAGTGGAAGCGCGACTTTGCAAGAGTAAGCAGTAATCTCTTTGCGGAGAACGAGAAGGCGATCAACGGCACCGCCTCGCACCCAAGCGGACAGGCGAATAGGGGTCGGGCGCCGCCGAACAAGCGCAGGCGCGTACGTGGTGGCGGTAATGTGGCCAGTGTACAGCGCACTGCAAGCGGCAGCGTCAATGTCGCAGGCGACAGGGACGCACACATCCAAGCTCTCATGCATGAGCTTGCACCTAATGAGACGGAAGAAGGCATGAAACTCGACGTTGGTGCCGATCCGCTTGACGACATGGACGACTATTACGAATTGTACGATATGAAAGATCTGGTCGTCGTTCACCCTTACGATAGCGACATGGACGACCACTTACTCGAAGAAATCAAGCCCAGATATGTTGTAATGTACGAGCCAGATGCGGCTTTCATCAGGCGAATAGAGGTATACCGCAGCAGTCACAGCAGACAGGTACGAGTGTACTTTCTCTACTATGGTGGCAGTGTGGAAGAACAGAGATACCTCTCTGCAGTGCGGCGGGAGAAAGATGCATTCACCAAGCTCATCCGCGAGCGAGCCAACATGGCTCTGACTTTCACCCACGACACCGCCAACCTCGACCCCCAAGAAACCTTCCTCCGCACCGTCAACACCCGAATAGCCGGCGGTGGCCGTCTCGCCGCCACCGCCGAGCCCCCCCGCGTCGTCGTCGACGTGCGCGAGTTCCGCTCCAGCCTCCCCTCCCTCCTGCACGGGCGCAACATGATGGTGATCCCCTGCATGCTGACCGTGGGCGACTACGTCCTCACGCCGCAAATCTGCATCGAGCGCAAATCCATCAAAGACCTCGTCTCCTCCTTCGCAGACGGACGTCTCTACAACCAAGCGGAGACGATGCTGCAGCACTACACATCCCCCATGCTCCTCATCGAGTTCGACGCGCAGAAGGCCTTCACGCTCGAACCCTTCGCGGACCTCTCCAGCTCGCTGGGCACCAGCAGCCTCGCCGGCACTGACCTGCAATCCAAACTCGTCCTCCTCACCCTCGCCTTCCCCCGCCTCCGCATCATCTGGTCCTCCTCCCCGTACCAGACCGCCGAGATCTTCGACGAGCTCAAGAAGTCCCAGGCGGAACCCGACCCCCTCCGGGCCGTCCAGATCGGTCTGGGCGAGGGCGACGACCCGGAGGGCCGGACGTTCAACCGCGTGCCGCAGGAGATGTTGCGCGCGGTGCCCGGGGTCACGCCCAAGGCGTTGCAGCGGTTGGTGCTGGAGTATCGGGATGTGAGGGATGTGGCGAATGCGGGGGGGGAGGAGTTGGCGGCGTTGATCGGGCGGGAGAGTGCGCGGCAGATTCGGGCGTTTTTTGAGCGGAGTGTGTGGGATGTTGGGGATGAGTAGGGGGGTGGGGGGATGATTGAGGGCGGGTTTGGTGGTCGCTAAGATGGTTATGCTGAGTCGGTCTTATAGGAGGAAGGGGGTGGACTTGAAGTGATTTTCGTGTAGAGATGGAAGAGGAGGAGGAGTAGGTAGGGGATAGGAGAAATTGAGATCATCAAGCTCGATTTTCAGGTACGATTTAGGATCGCGAAACCGACCTTATTACGCAGCTCGGAGGTTTAGATTCACCCATTTCTTGATATGAAGGCAGTGAGGATCTCTGGTTAGTACATTATCCAAGGCCGATCTGAACCGCTCAAGGAGAGAGACTTCGATGAGTTTCTGTGATAGTGGAGGAGATCGATCGACGCCTCGATGCCGATTTCTCGAAGCATTTCGGTCGATGATGTGATTGCGCTCCGGCGTTTGGCTTTTGTGTCTTTTGTCGTCTGGGAAGTGGGTGGAAAGAGCCTCGCATTGAGTCCTGCGGCTCGGATGGTTTGTTGAAAGGGGTTGAGTTGTGGCAGGCTGTAGAGCAGTACTGCTATGGTCCTGACTGGTTTTGTGTGACGGCGGTGACCAATGTCGGCGCGACAGAAGAGATGAGAATATATACCGATGTTGACATTGCGTCGTTCATACAATGGAAACCGGATACGCCGACGCGGTCACATGTTGGCTTAGCGGTAGAACGGACATCCCATGTTTCCTTGGCGACAGTGGCTGCTGGACGTTTGCTTTTTACCATTTTTTTTGTTTGGTTCGCGGTTCGATTCGAGGTTTTTGGGGGGTCGATGTGGAGTCGGATGGCTTGAGTTTTTCGTATGGATGAAGGTTCGCGTGATGTCTTACGAGAATGGTGGTCATGACCCGTCGTTTTCTCGTCGGCTTCGTCTATCAGTCTGAGCTTCCCTCTTGGCGTCACATGCCTGATCGATGCTCGACCGAATGACATGACTTGGTGAGTCCTCGACGAAAGCAGCAAGATGAACATGATCATCTGCCTCTTCCTCCCAATGCACTCAACGCCCAACATGCATGCTAATACAACGAGCGAAGACCAGTAAATCCTCCCTCCTAGACCACCCTACCCCCTACTGCAACGACTTCTGCATCTCCGCCTTCCTCGCGGCCTCCTCGGCGGCCACCGCCCTCCTCCGATCCAGTTCCTGCGTGATGCCCAGTTGCCTCCGCTTCTCCGCTTCCTGCTCCCAGACCGTCCAGACTGCATACGGTCCTCGTCAGTCTCGACTCGGAATGACCCAAAGAGGGAGATGGGGAAAGAAATGGGGGGGTTTAAGATTGGACGGATCCGAGGACATACTCGGTTTATCACTCTTGCTGTAATCTTTCAGTCGGCCGACGAAGTTGTCGAAATCTTCTTGTTTCTCTTTGCGGCGCTCGAGGGAGCGGCGTTGCAGTTCGGGGTTGTAGCGCTGGAGGGGGGTGGTTAGTGAGGTGGTGGGATTAGGGGGGGCGATATGGTGAGGGGGGTGGGACATACGAGGAAGAGTTCTTCTTCCGTGGGCGTCACGTAGTAGATGAGTGCTGGGCCGCCGATGCACATGACGCCGCCTGCCGCGAGCATCTTGACCCAGGTCACCGTCTTCATCCTCGTGATTATCGCGTGGTTAGTGTTTGAATCAAATGATTGATGCTCGTTTTGATGGATCGGTCAGTGAGGATCTTGATGATTTGATGGTTGACGCTTAATCATTCATGATGTCTACCGGGCGGATACTGCCGTCACGGTACTTGGAGCTTATCCTCAGTCCCTGCAGGTGGTTGTTTCATCAAGTCTCAGGTGGGGGGGAAGAGGCGAATGTGAGTCGCGCGCAGATCAACCGCCCGAGACGTTACTTACCGCCGAGCTGCAGAGCTATACAGACTTGAGGTACTCCTGACTACTTATTAACAACACCGACACCACGGCGTCCTCACTCCCGACCACCACCTCCTCCTCTTCCGCCTCCGCCGCCCCCTCCCCCCGTCGCGCCAACACCGCCTCGTCGCAGCTCCTAGTCGCCGAGCACCTGACCACCGCCCGCGCCCTCCTGTGGCATCCCAAGTACACCCGCAAGGAGCCGCCGGACATACGTCTGCAGCCCACCCACGTCGGGACGCTGAGCGTCGGCGACCGCAACGACAGCAACATCAGCGTGCGCAGTCTGGGCGGGGGACAGACGGTCGAGGTCATGGACAAGCGACACCCCAACAGTTTCCAGCAGCTGGAGAAGCTGGGCGAGGGCACCTATGCCACGGTGAGACACCCCCCCGCTCGCTGAGTCTCATGTTGACGTCCCAGATGTTGATTGATCGTCCCAGGTCTTCAAAGGCCGCAACGGCCAGACCGGCGCCTTCGTCGCCCTCAAGGAGATCCACCTCGACAGCGAAGAGGGCACGCCCAGCACCGCCATCCGCGAGATCTCGCTCATGAAGGAGCTCAAGCACGAGAACATCGTCTCGCTCTACGACGTCATCCACACCGAGAACAAGCTCATGCTCGTGTTCGAGTACATGGACAAGGACCTCAAGAAGTACATGGACTCGTACGTCTCGCCCACCGGCAACAGCCCCCGCGGCGCCCTCGACCCCGTCACCATCAAATCCTTCATGTGGCAGATGCTGCGCGGCATCGCCTTCTGCCACGACAACCGCGTCCTGCACCGCGACCTGAAGCCGCAGAACCTGCTGATCAACCAGGCCGGCCAGCTGAAGCTCGCCGACTTCGGCCTGGCGCGCGCCTTCGGCATCCCCGTCAACACCTTCAGCAACGAGGTCGTCACCCTCTGGTACCGCGCCCCGGACGTCCTCCTCGGCTCCCGCACCTACAACACCAGCATCGACATCTGGAGCGCCGGCTGCATCATGGCCGAGATGTTCACCGGCCGCCCCCTGTTCCCCGGCACCACCAACGAGGACCAGCTGCTCAAGATCTTCCGCCTCATGGGCACGCCCAGCGAGCGCAGCTGGCCCGGCATCACGCAGTTCCCCGAGTACAAGAACAATTGGCCCGTGTACGCCACGCAGGAGCTCCGGCACATCCTGCCGAGCGTGGACCGCGAGGGCCTGCATCTGTTGGGCTTGATGTTGCAGATGCGGCCCGAGATGCGGTGTTCGGCGCAGCAGGCGTTGGGGCACCGGTGGTTCGAGGAGTTGAACGCGCGGCATGCGGTGCAGAGGGAGCAGCAGGCCGGGTTCCGATGAGTGGTCATGGTGATGTGATGGTCTTGATGACGACAGGTGCACAGGCGTTGATACCCAGGGCTTTATGGTTTTTTGTGGGGGGGGGGGTGGCGTCAGGTTGGGTCAGCGGCATTGTAGCGATGAGATGAAAGCGTGCATAGCGATGGGATATGATCATGAGTGCGGCGACAGAGTGACGCTGCAGTGGTCTATGATTTGTACTTTATGACCCCTTCTTCCTCGATTTCTTCATCCTGCCCGGTACATGCTCCATGAATTCTCTCGTCATCCTCATCATCCTCATCCCCCTCATCATATTCATCCTCATCATCCTCATCCTCATCATCCCTCCCATCCTCCTCCCTCCCATCCTCCTGCCTCCCATCCCTCCCACCCCTCTCATCATCCTCATGACTCCATCACTCCAATCATCCCTTTCCCGCAAGGTGCCATCCGACATCACCTCCCTCCATACCCCGACCTCCCATTTCGCTACCCAATCTCCCCTCAGCTCCCTTGAACGGTGACACGGACTTTTGTGTAGAGTTCTCGACGTCGGCGCACAGGTGTGGGGTCTAGTTTTCCGGCTGGAGGGAGCACTTGACGGGATATGTGGGTTTTGCCTGTCTGTCCGTCCGTCTGTCCGTCTGTCTGTCCGTCTGTCCGCCTGTTTGTATGTCCATTTGTCTGCCTGTTTGTATGTCCGTCTGTCTGCCTTTCCGAATGCGCGAGATTGTAGATCGAGGAAGAGAACGCAGGCGTCATTCCAGGTCGGCGTCGAGAATCGCCGGACCCACGTCTCGAGGGCCACGATCCGGGACGGCCAAAGGCATCTCCCGCTCGACGACGGCGGCGGTGGACGGTCTCTCGGCTGTGTGCACCGCTACGTCCGTTGAGGATGACTCCGCGAGCTCTTCTTCCGCCGCACAATCTGCAGGATATAGGACGCCGCGGCCTTCAGGTCCTCCCTGCTCGCCGTGAGGGTCAGAGGATGCGGCCTGAGGATCACCTGGGCCGCGCCGCTCAGTCCCGCTCCCCGCTCCCCATTCACGACCCGCCCGTGCTCATCGTACCCTTGCTCCCGCAGCTCCCGCACCAGGGCCTGCCGGAGGCGTCGGGCGGCCCATTTCCGGATGAAGGCGGAGCCGGTGACGTCGAGGCGGGTCTGGACGCGGACGTGGAGGGTTTTGGTCGGGGGGTGGGCGCGGAGGCGGGCGATGGTGCGGGGGTAGAAGGGGTGGGAGGGGTCGCGGACGAGTTCTTGAGTGGAGGGGTGGAGGGCGAAGTGGGTTAGGGGGTTGGGGGCGTGGTGGTAGAGGAGGGAGAGGAAGGCGGGGGGTGGGGGGGAGGGGAGGTGGTGGGGAGTGGGGAGTTTTCGTGGGAGGGACATTGGTGGTGGTGGTTGTGGTGGTGGTGGAGAGAGTGTGTGTGGCTGTGGGGGGCTGCGCCACGTTAGGTAAGACACCTGAGGTAGGTCGAGAGCCCCGCCACTTGGAGTGTGTCATACCGCCAGCGCTTGATATTCTTCACTTCTTTCACGATACCCTCTACCTCAATCGAATTCTCTTTACAGGCGACGAAGCCGCTCGACGGATTGCATCGATCACGACGAGTGAGAGGACGATATGCCGAAGAACAAGGGAAAGGTTGGTCGTTTGCATTGTGGTGGGGGAGATGTACGGTGTGCTGACTATGATGGATCTTGTGTGTAGGGCGGTAAGAACCGGCGGAGAGGAAAGAATGAGAACGACAACGAGAAGCGGGAGCTCACGTTCAAGGAGGAGGGTCAAGGTACACGCCACCCCCAACATCTCCCACCACCTGCTCATACTCTTCCTCCACCATATCCCACCACCTCCCCCTACTCTCCCTCCACCATCTCTCACCACCCCCCCTTACCCTTCCTCCACTGACCCCACCCACCCCCATCCAGAATACGCCCAAGTGCTCAAGATGCTCGGCAACGGCCGGCTGGAGGCCATGTGCTTCGACGGCTCGAAGCGGCTGGGCCACATCCGCGGCAAGCTGCGCAAGAAGGTGTGGATCAACCAGGGCGACATCATCCTGCTGTCCCTGCGCGACTACCAGGACGAGAAGGGCGACGTCATCCTCAAGTACAGCGCCGACGAGGCGCGGTCGTTGAAGGCGTACGGGGAGCTGCCGGAGAGCGCCAAGATCAACGAGACGGACACGTATGGCGGCGAGGAGGAGGGCGGGATCGGGTTTGATTTCGGTGAGGACGATGAGAGTGGGAGTGGGGAGGAGGTGGACATTGATGATATCTGAGGGTTTGTCTGGTGGGGAGGGGGTGGAGGGGTGCTGCCGTGAGAGGAGGCTTGGCTGTTATGGCATGGCTCGACGGCGGGTCATCATTCATGAGCGAGTCTGAGGCGGTGTCACGCCATGGGGAGAGTCAAGAAAGGGGCAAAGGGGGGTTCTTGATATGAGCATTCACAGGGCGTTACCTTAGGGAGTGATGACGAGCCATGAACATTGGTCGGACGCCATTTCATTGATTCTCATCCCATAATCCCACTCTCTACACGTGATGAGTATGGGAAATGGCATACACGTGATGGGTATGGTAAATGGCATAGTAAATGGCATAGTAAATGGCACGTGAAAAGATGCATGTGCCGGCGGAGGATGGTGCCGAAACCGCCGCGAGTCTTGGCTCCCGTCCAGTTGAGGCTCGGCTGTTCCTGGCCCAAATACGTCAGCTGAAGATCGTAGTACTACCATAGGTACCTCAGGTATCTCCTTCAGTCATCAAGGCCACAATATTCTTCTTGCCATTGTCTTTCCACAAAAGACACCCCTCCATCCCATGTCCCACTCCCACTGGCACCTTTGACTAGGATCGCCACCACCACCACCGCCATGCCGTCCATCCTCTCCGACGACGACAAGCAGACGGTCAAGCGCACCGTCCCCAAAGCCGCCAACAAGATCCACGCCGTCGCCGTCGCCCGCCTCTACCTCGCCCTCCCCGCCGCCCCCCGATGGCGCCCCACCGGCCTGCAAGGCGCCCTCGTCCTCGCCGACGACCTGGTCGGCCACACCTTCTGGCTCAAGCTGGTCGACATCAGCCCCGCCAACCGCGGCGTCATCTGGGACCAGGAGATCTACGACGCCTTCCACTACCACCAGGACCGCACCTTCTTCCACAGCTTCGAGGGCGAGCACTGCCTCTACGGCCTGAGCTTCGCCGACGAGAAGGAGGCCCGGCAGTTCAAGAAGAAGATGGACGAGCGCGAGAAGAACGCCCACAAGGCCACCCGCGCGAAGCCCTTCGCCAGCGGGCCCGCCCAGACCGCCTATGGTCACGTGCCGCAGACGCAGAGTGTGGGCGAGACTCATCACGGGTCCGGGCGGTTGGGCCGGTTGTTCGGGAGACATCACAGCAACGCCGCCGATCGACAGCCCGCCCAGAGCATCATCCCACCGCGAGGGGTGGAGATACACGGCGGGAGTGGGGTGCAGAGTCCCGCGCAGCAGCCGACACCGTCCACCAGTCGCCCGGGCAGCGCGAGCGGGATCGACCTGAGTGACCCCGCCGTGCAGGTCGTGCTGGCGGATCTGCTGCAGATGGGCATCACCGAGGATCAGATCGAAGAGCATGCCGGCTTCATCAAGAGCTATCTAGAACAGAACAAGGCGACGGCGGCGGCCGAGGCCGAGAAGAAAGACCGCGCCGCACGTGCTCCTCCCCCCCCTCCGCCCGCCAATCTAAGCCCGCAGCATACTGGTTCGTCGGGGGGCAAGAGAGGACCCCCGCCGGCCCCGCCGCCATCGAGGAGGACGGCAGGCGTCCCGGCGATGCAGAGACCGCCCAGTCCCAGTCCGAGCCCGCCCCGCGAACCGAGTCCCCCGCGACCCAAGTTTCGAGCACCGCCACCCATCGCCGATGCCGGCAAGTATGCGAACGAGCCACCACGCCCGCCGAACCGAAGTCGAGCCGCCAGCAGTGCGGCGACCGCTGTTCCAGGCCCTCCGCCGCCTCCGCGACCGCCGAAAGAGCCGGTCGACGAGCCGCTGAGCACGAGATTCGCCGTCCCTCCGCCATTCGAAGGGAGGAGAGTGTCTTCGGGCGCCCCACAGCCTCCTCCCAGAAGCGGTGGTCTCCCGCCTCCACCACCGCCGAGAGACGCACATCCTGCTCCTGGTGGCGTGCCTCCCCCTCCTCCGCCCCGCGCATCACCAAGCACCAACTCCGGCGCCTTCGATGGAGCTCCGCCGCCTCCTCCACCACTACCCGCTGCAACTACGAGAGCCGTGCCCCCGCCACCTACGACGAACGGCGCGCCCCCGCCTGCACCACCGTTACCGCCACCGACTTCCTCTGGTCCTCCACCACCTCCTCCACTCCCATCAATGAACACAAGTGGTCCCCCTCCGCCTCCTCCACTCCCACAATCAAATGCAGGTCCACCACCTCCTCCCCCACTCCCACCATCAAACGCAGACGGCCCACCACCTCCTCCACCCATGCCCCCACGAGCCCCCGGTACGCCGACAGGTGTCGGTGCGGACACGGCTGCGGCAGTCCCGAAACAAGCAGTCCCCGGTCGCGACGGTCTCCTCGCAGACATCAGAGGCGGCGCGAGGTTGAAGAAAGTCAGCGATTCGGAAAAAAGAGATCGCAGCGCGGCGTTGGTCCCTGGACAGGAGAGTTCCGTGCCGCCCGCTCCGGGAGGCGGAGGTGCCGGTGGAGGCGGTGCCGAGGCGCAGGGGGGTTTGGCGGGCGCGTTGGCGAGTGCGTTGGCCGTGCGGAAGAGCAAGGTCAGTCATAGTGGTGAGTCTTTTCTCTTCTCTTTTTTCCTTTCCGTCTCGTCCACGTAGGTGGTGCTAATCATTTGTCGTGTCGCAGACGACGAGAAGGACGACGATGATTGGGATTGAGAGCGTGTGGGGACGAGGTCAAATCAGTGGTAGATCTTCTCTTGTAGTATCTATCATCCATGGATCTGTACGCCTGGCTGGTCACGGCCGTCACGTAGTCGAGGACAACAAAATGGTGTGGAAACTATGTTCTTGTGTGCTGCTGTTTCTTTTTTTTTCTTCTCTTTTTTTCTTTTTTGTTGATGTGCGAGGTAGGGGATTTCCCTCCCTATCTACCCCTTTCTAAGGCTTTGTTCCTTCCTGTGCGAGTACCGGGTTGGAGGTCTGGATATGGATATTGATATGGATGTGGGCGTGTGTGTGTGGATATGTGGATATGTATGTGTTCTACGCCGACGTGGCGCGGCTTACATATGGATGCAAGAGACAAGGGGGGATCTGGGGGGGATGGACGCGGTTTCGTACGTAGGCATAGTTTTCGCTGAGCTGTAGTGAAGAGGTGTCGCTCGCTTGGGTCTCGTCTGGGTTCTTCTGTGCTTTCTCGAGATCACGTCGAAGAATTGCTCTTGTGCTAGGTTTTCTTGTTTTCTTTTTTTTTCTTTTTCTTTTTTTTTTGGTTTGGGGGGATATAGTAGTGAGGAGGTAGGATATCTGCCGATGGGGAATTTGGGATGAGATAGATGAGATGCCTTCTTGTTAGCTGTTTTTGAGTGGAGGTTAGTAGTTCCTAGAGATGGGATGTTCACCTTTAGGCGAGAAGAGTTTCTAGGCCTGCTGGTCTTGACCGATTCCTACGCTCTCGTGTCGACCGCTCGTTCCGGGAAATTTTGCCAGGCCTTAGGTGCTTCTGGGATGACTGGCTGTGTCTCTCTTACTACCCCCCCAACCTCACCTCCGGCGGATCAAGCCTCTATAAATACCCCTCGTACCCTACCACCTCCCCCTCCTCCTATAAATCCCCACATGATCATGCCCCGCTCAGTTGTTCTTGACCTGCCTGGCAGGACTACTGTCTGTCTGGATGGTCACGAAAGTCATAGTACACACAAGCGTAGGATGTGGCTATATAGAGACTAGTGGATGAGGAGGTTTGCCGAAGGTCAGCAACTCTTCCTCTCACTTTATTGACATGATTTTGAGATCATCCCACACTATCATCGATGAGGTCCTGACTCCTAGAATAATAAACAGTTAACTACAACATAAGCGTTGTCCCTTGCGGACCAATCAGCCCCTACTCTCTCTCTCTCTCTCCCTGACCATACCACCACCGTGCCACCACTTACGCTTACGTCGGGATGAAAATTCCAGCGCAACAAGGTCTTGTGAAACAATAAGGAGGACATCCCATCCACGGATGACCTGTGCCATAAGGGAGGGCATCAAGGTCGTCCGTTCTTCAGGCATTATTAGGATCAGCTAGAGATAACATAGGGAGTTTGCAAACACGTTTGTAAGATCATCGTGATGCTTGGGCAGCATTGGGTGGATGAGACTACTGCGGCGAACGAAGAAAAAAGAAAACAGTCTCGTCGTATACTATCCCTAATAACGTAGTTTAATGATCATGATTATGGCTTGAGTTAAGTCTCTCATCATCAAGGTCCTGAGGTTTGGAGCCTCGATCGCGAAACGGCGACATCATAGCGCCCCCGTTACATATATATACCTCATGCACCTATTTTCCGACCTATGAGCCTGAAATGCACGCAGACTAACACGTTATTAGGATTTTCGATGATGCGACGTCGTGGCGACGGCCTTCGTGTGACCTCGTTATACTATAGGGACGAGGAGAATCTGGTGGACACGACGGGATCGGAATAAGGCTCGCATGGTACAGGGTCTTGGTGGGCGAGAGCATCGTTCTGGTAGTACTGTATACCGCACGCACGCATCACCGAGGCAGAGTAGTAGGTGCTGGACGTTTTGGTGTCCCCCCCGCCTCCCCCCGCCAAATCCTCGCAGAGGTTGAAGAACACAGGTATGCCTTGCTGATGAGCAGCAATCATTGGAACCGTGCAATCACATGCGGGGGGGAGTCACACATGCGGTATCAGTATCAGCTTGACTAGCAATGACATGTTGAAGGCATGTGACCAGGTCGTTCGAGGCATGTGACGCGTGTCATCAGTCATGGCAGAGGTGTTGTGAAGGTCGTGGTCTGGGATTCTGTCCAGCAGGATCCCCACGCCAGAGGCCGCGTACGCATCCGCGAACGTGAGAGAGCCATGTGTTGTCCTCCACCGATGCCTGTGGCGCCCATGCCTGATGACACGCTTTTCACGACCAAGGAGAAGATGTTGTAGTGATGCAAAGTGTGCTGCAGCAGTTTGGACGGGGACGGCGCATGGGGCGACGTGCCTCGGTGGTGGAAGTTCTTCACTCCGCGGACCTAGACCCCGTTCCCCCTACAGGGCACATGGTTCTTTGATGAGGACGGCGGCAGGGTTGTCCGAAAGCATCAAGAAGCAGCCTGGTTGTCGTCGAAAGGAGTCGGGTCCGCGAAGGTTCCTCGGCGGTGGGGTGGACTCCGCTTGGCAGGACTGCTGATCATGACATGTTATTCTCAGACAACTCCGATATCCTCGCCAATCAGTCGAGTCAAGACGACGAGATCTCGCGCATGGGCGGCATGGTTGATGCAGGCACGTCGGTATTGATCGCTGGGCTGTTTCGTCTGCAGTAGTACTGTGGAGTCTAGAGGAAGACATCTGATGACGGTTACTCTTGTTCAGAACCCGCTATCATGACATCGCCGCAGGTCAGAATAGTACGTGTGGCATAGTCGCGATACTGCTCCCTTGGGAAGTTGGACAGGCATTCCATCGTCTCCATACCGTCGTCTTCTAACCGGGTGACCGAGGAGGGGTCGACTAGCGCGACGTCAGGGGATGCATGAGGTCTCTAGGCGCCAGGTGTGAATACCAAGGTTATAGAACGTGTTAATTACAGGTGTATATATATTAGACGATTTTTACTATATGTTACTTAGCAGGCGTTAACCCTATTAATTAAGGCTATTACATTCTCCTCTACTAAGGCTTATATACTCCTATAGAGCTAATAACGCTCTAATTATAAATAATTAAAGGAAGTAACTATTAGGGGCTAGTTATAGGCCTACATTATAACTATTATAGTTACTATTATATAGTCCTATATACTTATCTAGACTATCTAATCTATATTAGTAGTACTAAATATATCTATCTAATAAGATTTATAAACTACTATTACCTTAAAGAAGCGTAGCTAACTCCTAAAGACTAGCTATTAAGGTTAGAATAGTACTTATATACCTAATAACGTAGCTTTAATACTAATTATAAGGTCTTATAAATACTAGTAGGTAGTACGCTATTAATCTTATAAATATTAATAGGTAGTACGTACTATTATTAGATTTATAGTATTAGAAGGTTAGTCTATAAAAGACTCTAAACCTCCTATAGAAACCTTATCTATTATATCTATATTAACTTCTAACTCTTCCTTCTATTAGTATCCTAACTCTTCCTCTTTATTAGTACTCTTTATTAAGAACTTCTCTAGCTTTAATAACTCCTATTAGTAAATATAGTATCTGTTATATGTCGCTCTAGCTCCTCTAAGGCTAATAGTATCGTTAGTAGTAGTTATAGTAGTAGGTCTAATAGTAATCTACTAAAGAAGCCTATTAATAACTACTATAAGAAGCTAGCCTTTATATACTTATCTAAGCGTAAAGCTAAGATCGTGTTGTTTTAAGATCCTATACTAAATACTAGGTAATAGATTTACGTAATAGAAGTAGCTATAGGAAGAATATATTATTAGGTATATATTAGAATATAAATAAACGTATTAGGTTAGAGAAGAGAAGAAGGAATCTTCTCTTCTCTCTCTCCTAGAAATACTCCTACTAAGGCTAAGCTTATAGGGCTTAGTTAGAGTACTCCTAAGTTATAAACTAGTATAACTCTCTCTACTCTAACTTAATATTCCTAGTATATAACTACCTATTACTTTTTAATACTCCTACTTAGGTATATACTACTACCTATAGTCTCTACTAACTCTAGGCTACTCCTACTAGCTTCTAACGTCTAGTCTAGAGCCTTATAAGCTTCGGCCTTATTAGAGAGAGTAATAAATTAGAGTATGTTTACCTTCTTATATAAAGGTAATCTATATAGAAAGGGAGGGAGTTATAAATTAGAGAATGTTTATTATTTATATATATTAGTTTGCTAGTTTATATAAATGCTCTACTTTTATAGGTAGCTCTAGCTTCGTATAAAGGGAAATCTATATATAAAGGAGAGTCGTAAGTTAGAGAATACTTATTATTTATATATGTTAGTTAGCTAGTTTATATAAATACTCTGCTTTTATAGGTATCTCTAGCTTCGTATAAAGTCTTCTTCTTATCCTTTCTCTACTAATATAACCTCTCTAACATCTTAGTATAGTATTATAGTAGGGTGTCCTACTAATCCTATTAGATAATACTTTACTTAGCGATAAGCTTACTTAGCTTATAGCTCTTAGGTATGTCTTTCTAGTATATTGTCCCTTTAATCGTAGCTAACTATTCTCTTAGCTCTAATACTATAGAGCACCTAACTCTTAGTTATATATAGCTCTAGGCATATATCTAATTCCTTCGTAAGGCGTATAACTCTAGTCGCTTTAACTAAGCCTACCCTCCTTTAAGGATAACGCGACCTAATTCTATATTACTTATTAGAGTGTAACCTTCCTTTATAACCTAGGTCTATAGGAATATAACCTAAATACCCTAACTAGTACTATACTAATTACTACTAGCTTTATAATAGCTAGT
>JABBMZ010000085.1:0-132779 GCA_013403795.1 Teratosphaeria pseudoeucalypti
ATAGACTATAGCTATAAGGCTTTTCTAAAACCCTACTTAAATTAAGAAGCTAGTAACCTTTTCTCTTCGTAGTTTAGAGATAAGACTCTCTAGCTATATAAGCTAAATCTAGTCTAGACTAATCTATTACTATTTACTTAGAGCGACCTTATTTATTATAGTAATCTCTCGGTTATAGAACTTTTACTAAGCCCTTACTCTATCCGCTTTAGTAATACTATATAGTAGATTCTAATAGCCCTAAGGCTAGATTAGAGTCCTCTATATAGGGCTAAGAGGGCCTAAATAGGTAAGAAATAGACTCGTATACTATCTAGCTCTAGAGAGACTAAGCTCGACCTTAGAGGATAGTCGATATTTAGAGAGCGAGCGCTTAGTAGGGAACAAAAAGTCGAGATTGTCTATAGTAGGAGAAAGGGAATAAATACTACTATAGACACTCCTAACTAGCTAACTCCTTAGACTCCTATAAAAGGTAGGACTAGTACTAGCTATATAGATGTCTAACCTAGAAGGTTAGTAATAAGTTAGAAGAGAAGAGAGGCCTTAAGATAATAATACGCGTTCCTACCTCTCCTACTCCTAGCTCTCTCTAAGTAACTAAGTAATAGGACCTTTAGAGCTCTAACGCCTCTAACTAAGATTTATACCTTAGAAAGCTATATTAGGAATAGAGCCTAGAGGCTATCGCGGTAGAGTAGTAATCCCCTCGCTTAATAGAGATTCCTCCTTTATAAGTAGAGGAATTAGGATACGCCTAGTAACCTATAGAAGGAAGGCCTAGTTAGTAAGATACCTATAGAAAAGGGCCTCGATCCTCTTACTTATCTAATTCAAATTATAGTTAGTTACCTAATTCTAAGTAATAAATAGCCTCCTAACAATACTCTACTCTAATCGGGCAATCTTAGCCTACTAGAGGTAGACTAGAATCCTATAATAAATAAGGTCGCTCTATATTAAAAAAGTAAAGGGTAGTCTTATACCTTCCTACTTAAGTTAGAATAAGAAGAGTCATACTAGATTATAACTTACTAGTCCTCTAACTAAGGCCCTATAAGCTTAGCCCTAGGAGGAGGAGTATTTAAGGGGGAGAGAGAAGAGATAATTCCTCTTCTTAAATAAGAGAAGTTTTTACTATTTTTTATTTGTATAAAAATGTATAATCCTTTTCTAACATAATATATTCCTCCTATAGCTACTTCTATACGCGTAAATCTATTACCTAGTAGAGAGAGGATCTTAGTTTAATAGGTTATAAGCCTAGGTTTTGCCTATAGCTAGGAGTCGAATTTGTTAGAAGAGTGTGCTTAATCTACTTATTAATTAAAGGCAGACTCGAGGCCGCTACTATACTATATAGGAAGACTAGAGCTAATTAGAGGACTAATTAGAGAGCTCCTAAGGCATATATAAGTCGTAAAAGCGCCTAGTAACTACCTAGACATAGTTAAAGTTTATAGTAACCTTAGGAAAAACTATACTAGATTCGACTTAAAACTACTACTTTGTTTATCTCTTATTTATTCTTAGTTTACTAGATTATTTATTTTTAATTCTTTTTACTATAGATTCTACTAAGGACTAGAAGAAGGTCCCTACTCTTACTCGAGAGAATTACAAGCTCTAGTTTAAATAGGTAATACAACTACTTATATTAAAGAAGGTCGCATAGCTACTAGATTAGAAGGCCCCTCTCCTAGCTAGCCTAAAGATAGCGATTATAAACAGCGAGATTCTAAGAGTTAGAGAGACTATAATATAACTACCTCTTCCTCCTTTAGCTACTTAATAAGCGCCTCCTCCTATTTAATAGGCGCTTCCTTACGCCTAGAGGTTATAGTTAGAATCTAATATATTAGTATCTAGGATAAGTAATATTTACCTTAGTAAGGACTCTACTAGTTAGGGCGGTTAGAGTACTAGTTAGGGTACTACTAGTTAGAGCTCTACTAGTTAGAGAGCCGCTAGTTAGAGTACTAATTAGAGCTCCTCGAGCTAGAGTATTAGAATAATACTATAAGCGACTACGCTAGAAGAGAGGTATTTATAGTATATATTTGGAAATTATATATATAAGCTAGTAAATACTAATAAGTAGTACTAGGACAACTCTATAGCTCTATTCGAGATAACCTAGAGCCTAGACGAGATCGACTTATCCCTAATACTAAAGTATATTATAGCTACGGACATATAGGCCCTTCTAAATATAAAATATACTAAAAACCTTCTAACTTTGTTAAGAGTGTACTAGTAATAGTATACAACCTATAAGATAGATAAGGACATAATAATTAATAATACCTTTATAACTCTATTAAGCCTCTTACGTAAGATTACTAGTATCGAGCTAGACTTAAAGATCTTATACTTGTATAATAGGGTAGTCTAGTAGTTACTAAACGTATTACTAGAGTAATACTATAATCTTAGATAGACGATCGACCTAATAGGCATAAAGGATAGCATAAAGATTATATATATCTTATTCGAAGAGGAAGCCTAGATATAAGGCTCTAACTATATAATAAGTATAGAGGCTAGAAGAGCTATGTCGTACTATCTTTATAGCTTATCCGAACATCTTATTCCTAAGTGCCTAAGCCTATTAGAGTACTAAAAGATACTAAAGGAGAAGAAGAATAAGAGGAGGTCTAGCTCGTAGCGCTAAAGAAAAGCAAATACGACTAATCTAAAGACTCTAACGTAGAAGATTAAGGCACTTAAGAAGGCGAAGAATAGGTCTAGTTAGAGTAAGTCGCGACTAGGCAAGAAGGACAAGAAGCATTCTAATAAGAGTAAGAGCAAGCGGAAGTATAAAAAGAGTAAGGTATATATAGCCGAAGCTAGCGTATTATTATCTAGCGACTCTAATTTAGAGTGCTCGAGTTCTTCTAAGAGCTCGGACTCCTCTAATAACGAGAGTAAAGACAAGTACGAGTTAGTAGAAGCTACAGCTAATTATAAAAGTAAGCTTCTATAAGGTACGATTCTCTTTAACTCTAGCGTATTAGCCTATATATCTAATAACAAGAATCTCTTTAGGAGCCTAAACCCGACTAGTCTAAGAAGAATAAAGGTTAGGGGTAGCTTCTTAGAGAGTAGATATAGGGGTATAATAGAAGTCTCTAATACGTTTAGGAGAAGTCTTATAGTACCTACGTTTTATATTCTAAATCTAGGTATTATTCTAATCTTAGGTTAAAAGCTTGTCTAGGAATTCGATTTAGTTAGAATAATGCTTCCTAATACGTTCTATATAGTAAACTCGAACATCGATCTAGTTCTTAAATATCGTTCTTACTATAGTATCTATTAACTCTAGAAAGTCTATAGTACTCTAGTCCCTCGGACTAATAAAGTAGAGAATAGAGTAGAGTCTCTACTTACTCTAATAGCAGATATAGATAATTCTAACTAAGCTGCGTATAAACTCTACGATCTCTAGTATTATTACTTCTTATACTACAGTATATCTAAGCTAAGATCCCTTTATAAGGTTACTACGCTAAAGAACCTAGTACCTATCGTCGATAGCTTTAACTACAAGATATATAGAATTACTAATATAAAGAGGAAGTAGAGAAAGGTAACTAACTAAAAGCGTTAGATCCTTAAACTTATCTTACTTAATATCTATAGTCCCTTACTACTATCGAGAGAAGAGTATAGGTACTTCCTTATTATTATCGATAATTACTCGCGAAAAGTATAGGCGTACCCCCTTAAGAAGAAGTTAGACTCGGCTAAAGTACTTCGACGTTAGCGAAAGAAAGTCGAGCTTTAGACTAATAGCTTAAAGCCTAAGGTAGTAAGAAGCGATAATATAGGTAAACTCCTATCTATTCTAAAGAAATAGGAGTTAGAGTATAGTATAGAGCTTAACCTAACAACCTAACTAAAGCGTATAACTCTAGGGCGAATAGCATTACTAAGAAGCATATTAGGGATACTAAACAGATAGTTAGAGCGATAATAGAGGATGCTAGACTCCTAATTAAGTTCTAGCTAGAAGCTCTAACTATAAGCTAATATGTCTATAACCTATACCTAGTCAAGATTAATAATCTCTTACTAACGCTAGAGGAGGCTTAGTTAGAGAAACGACTATTAGTTAACTATATACGCGTTTAAGAGTACTAGATTATTTCGTATATTAATCCGAAGTCGATGCCTAAGGATTTATAAAGGGACAAGCTAATAAATTAAGGACGTAAGGGAGTATTTGTTAGGTATGTTAAGGATACTATAAAGATATAGAAGATCTAGGCACCTAATTTAAGGCAGGTAATCGCTATAGGATCTATCAAATTCTTTAAAGAAAGTAAAGAGGGTAAGATCAAACTTAGCTTTACTCTAAAGAATTAGAATAGTTCTATACTAACGCGAAAACTAGTTAGGCGCCTAGTAGAGCCTAACCTAAACCTAACGCGCCTATTACTACCGAATCTAACGCCGCCGAGCCTAACTATAACACGTAGGATCGCGATATATATCTAACTACTATAGCTACTAAAACCTAACGCGAGCGTTAAGAGATACGACTTTAACTCTAATAACGAGCTAGAGAAGTTAGAGTAATAAGAGAAGAAGTAGGGCTAGTTAGAGTAGGTCTAGCTAGAGTAAGAGCTAGTAGCTCCGCCTATACCTCCTACTCTAGTATTAGGCAAGAGGATAAGGATAGTATTAGATAGGTTAGAGGAAGTTAGAGTAGATAGAGGCCTACTAAGATAGTTAAGTAAGGTAACTAGTAAGAGAAGTCGTAATTAGAGTAACGAAGGGAGGTAGGATAAGTTAAAGAAGGCTATAGAGACGATTAATAGCTTTATT
This sequence comes from Teratosphaeria pseudoeucalypti, assembly GCA_013403795.1. Classification (NCBI taxonomy): domain Eukaryota; kingdom Fungi; phylum Ascomycota; class Dothideomycetes; order Mycosphaerellales; family Teratosphaeriaceae; genus Teratosphaeria; species Teratosphaeria pseudoeucalypti. The sequence continues at coordinate 4,834 of JABBMZ010000085.1, forward strand.
ACTATCTATAATATAATATTAGGTATAAACGTAGAAGAAGAGTTCTATTAGTATAAGGATAGCTAGTTTGGATTTATAGCAGATGTAGAGGAATGTAGCCTAGTAGTAGTAGGAGCTAGAATACGACTATTAGAGAAGATACCTATCTTAAAGACATATAAGTAGGTAGTCTCTAATAAGAAGTAGGGACACTTATAGCTAGAGGCTATATAGGTAGAAACTATAGCGTTAGAAGGCAGCCTAACCTATAAAGCTATAGTCGTACTAGCGGGAGCTAATCTAATTACGTCGAAATAGGTCTTCGATATAAAATATAATACTAATAGATTAGTTAATAAGTTTAAGGCTCGACTTGTTACTAGAGGATTTAGCTAGGTACTTAGAGTAGACTTTAAAGATATATTCGCCCTAATAGTTAGATATAATACTATTCGCCTCTTTATAGCTATAGTATATATAAACAACTAGGAGCTACACTAGGTCGACGTTAATAATACTTTTATAGAGTTAGTCCTAAAGGAAGTTATTCTAATATATACTCCGCCTAGAGTTAGAGTCAACCTAGGCGAGGTGCTTAAGCTAGAGAAGAGCTTATACGGCTTAAAGTAAGTAGCTCGAGACTAGTACTAACTCTATAAAGGAAAGATTAAGAAGATTAGGTTTATTTAGAGTAGAGCTAATCCTTGCCTCTTTGTCTATTCTACCTAGAAGCTAATAATTCTAGTATATATAGACGACATTATAATAGGAGCGGAAAGTATAACTAATATAGACTAGTTTAAGAAGAAGTTTATAACATTCTTTAAAATTAAGGACCTAGGCGAAGCGAACTACCTTCTAAATATTAGGATTGTTAGAGACTAAAAAGCTAGTACTTTACGCTTAGACTAGACGTACTATATCGAAAAGGTGCTAGACAAGCTTATAATATTAGTAGAGAGTGCCTCCCTAACCTAATTACCTCTAGATAGCTACGACGTAATTAGAGTACTAGGACCTAATAATGTTAGAGTAGATAAGAAAGAATACTAAGAAGCTATTAGTAGCTAGATATATACAGGCGTTCTAACTAGACCTAATATTATATTCGCACTTAGAAGGCTAAGCTAGTATATATTAGATCTGGCTAAATATTACTAGTAGGCTCTAAAGAAGCTTAGGAGGTATATACGCTCGTTAAAGGACCTTAGAATCGTATATAATACAAAGGTATAAGATATACTCGTAGGATACTCTAACTTAGACTACGCGATAGATAAGTTAGACTATATCTTAGTATTAGGGAATATATTTATACTTACTAGAGGACTAGTATCGTAGGCTAGTAAGAAGTAAAAGTTAGTAGTAGGCTCGATAATAGAGGCAGAGTATATAGTAATAGCGAGGTATATAAAGTAGTCGTAGTTCCTCTATTAGATCCTTCGAGATATAAAGATATAAAGATATATTAGTTAGAGCCTATATATTAAGGAGGAGATAAAATTCGCTATAGAATTACTAATAGTATAGCTACGAGGAGACAACTAAGTAGTAATTACTCTTACGAAGGATATATACGCTAGTAAGAGGTTAAAGTATATCGACATAGCCTACTATTATTAGAGAGACCTCTATAAGAAGGGTATTATCTCTATTAGCTATGTTAAGACTTCTAATATAATTACTAATAGCCTAACGAAACCGAAACTAGGACCCTAATTCGAGAAGGTAATAGAGTAGCTTTAGCTAGAGAAGTAATCTTTTTGTTTTACTTTTCTTTCTATTTCTACAATTATAGCTGCTACTAGGGAGTAGTACTATAATATACTACTAGACTAACCTACTACCTTAGGTAATCTCGTTTGTTACTAGGAACTTACAAATCTCTACTAGAATACTTATACTACTAGCGGCCTCCTCTAGACCTATAATAAGTACTCTAACTACTACGAGCCCTACGATTAGTACTCTAACTACTACTCTAACTACTACGACGACTAGCCTAAGATAGACCTACGTTAGGCAACTTAGAAACTTTGCTACTAATCCTTTTATTAGGCGTTTTAGTAATCTCCTAGTAAAACTATTACTAACTATAGAACTCTTACTAAGCCCTTACTCTATCTGCCTTAGTAATACTATAGAGTAGATTCTTAGGAGGTCTCTATATAATAATAAAAGGGCTTAGATAAGTAAGATATAGACTCTAATAAGGAATACCTAAGTACTACTCGACTCTAGAGGCGCCTAGGCTAATATTAGGAGATAGCCGATATTTAGAAGGCGAGCGCTTAGTAGGAAGTAGAATATTATAGTCGTCTAGAGTAGGGGAAGAAGAGACACTACTCTATATACTTCTAATAGGCTAACCTCTCGGACTCCTACGCGAGAAGATTAGACTTGTACTAGTTATATAGATATCTAGTCTAAAAGGTCGACGACGAGTTAGAGAGGAAAGAGTTACTAGGATCTCCTACTCCTATCTTTCCTTCTAGGTCTCTCTAAGCGACTAACGCCTCTAATTAAGAATCCTAGTATTCTAACGCCTCTAACTAGGAATATTAGAGCTCTAACGTCTCTAACTAAAGCTTATACCCTAGAAAGCTATATTAGGAATAGGGACTAGAGCTTACCTTAGTAGAGTAGTAGACCTTTCGCTTAATAGAGACTCTTCCTTAATTATAGGTGGAATCGAGACACGCTAGTAGGGCTAGGGGAGGAAGGCCTAGTTAGTAAGGTACTAATAGGTTAGAGCTTTAATTCTCTTACTTATCTAGTTTAACTTATAGTTAGCTACCTAATCTAAGAGAGTTAAAGGCCTCCTAAGAATACTCTATTCCTACTAGGCGAATTTAGCTTCCTAGAGGTAGACTAAAATCCTATAATAGATAAGGTCACTCTAGGTAAATAGCGTTAGCTTAGTCCTAACTAGAATGTCCTCGTATAGCTATAGAGTCTTATTAAACTATATAGTAAAGAAGTCTCTAGCTTCTTAGTTTATACGAGGCTTAGAGAAGGCCTCGTTATAACGATCCGCGAGACTAGTAAGTAACCTATAGTACTTACTCTCCTAGTACTTATCTAGAGCTATCTAGTAACAATCTAGACTCCTCTAACGACGATCCTTATCTCTCTAACGCTATAGGCCTAGGTTGGGACTCTAACCTAGGCTCCGACGAGTTAGAGCTTAGGAAGTTAGGTTAATAGGCTAGGAAGTAGGGAGATAAAGCTAGAGGTTATAGCTACCTACCTTAACTTAGGCTAATAGGCTACTCTAAGCTTAGGCTAATAGACTACTCTAAACTTAGCCTAATAGACTACTCTAACCTATAGTACTACTCTAACCTAAGGGATTCTCGCCTACTACTCTAGTATAGAGCAAGTAATACTTCTTTTAGTTCTTTCTAAAGTAATTAGTATAAGAGCCCTCGAGATAAGGATTTCTAGAGTTAGAGTAATAAAGAGCGTATAGGCCGACGTACTAGCCTCCTAACTTAGTAGTATACTAGATCTAGTTTATAGTCTAGGTAGTACTAGCTATTATAAGGCTCGCTATAATAGGTATTATACTAGTTAGTATATTTAGGTTATACTCTTATAAACCTAGATTGTTAGGAAATATAATACCCGAATAAGTAACGTAAAAACAGGTTATATTACCCTTAAATACTAGAGGGACCTAGAAAAACTAACTAGCGTAGTATACCTCGTAGAGAAATCGAATATATACCTAGAGCTAGATATAACTAAGAGTCGGATGCCTTATAGCGTTAGAGCTTAGAGCTATAAGCTACCTAAGCTTCTTATCGAGTAAAGCGTTATCTAATAGAATTAGTAGAACACCTTACTATTATACTATACTAAGGTGTTAGAGAAGTATTCAGGTGTTAGAGAGATAACAACTAAAGAAGTATATTAAGGAAGAGAGGGAGGATAGACGACTTTATATAGAGTCGGACCTACCTATAAAGACAAGGCATTTATATAAGCTAGACGAACAAACAAAGTAGTATATATAAAGAGTAAGCATACTCTAGCTTACGACTTTATTTATATATTAGAGGCAAACATACTCTAATTTATAATTCTCTGTTATAAAGACAAAGAGAAGATAAACATATTCTAATTTATAACCCTCTCTTATAAGGATAAAGGGGCACGTTACTTCTAGAAGACTCTAGACTAGGGATTAGAAGCTAGTAGGAGTTGCTCGGGGTTAGTAGGAGCTATAGATAGCATATGCCTAAGTAGGAGTATTAAAAAAGTAAAGGGTAGTCTTATACCTTCCTACTTAAGTTAGAATAAGAAGAGTCATACTAGATTATAACTTACTAGTCCTCTAACTAAGGCCCTATAAGCTTAGCTCTAGGAGGAGGAGTATTTAAGAGGGAGAGAGAAGAGACGATTCCTCTTCTTAAATAAGAGAAGTTTTTACTATTTTTTATTCGTACAAAAATATATAATCCTTTCCTAACATAATATATTCCTCCTATAGCTACTTCTGTACGCGTAAATCTATTGCCTAGTAGAGAGAGGATCTTAGTTTAACACTCTAAGTAAATAGCGATAGATTAGTCTAGACTAGATTTAGCTTATATAGCTAGAGAGTCTTATCTCTAAACTACGAAGAGAAAAGGTTACTAGCTTCTTAATTTAAGTAGGGTTTTAGAAAAGCCTTATAGCTATAGTCTATAAGATAGGTAAGTAGCCTATAATACTTATTCTCCTAATAATAGTCTAGCGCGATTAGATAATAATCTATAGCCCTCTAACTATAACTCCTACCTCTCTAATACTATAGACCTAGATCTAGAGTCTAATCTAAATTCTAATAAGCTAGCCTCTAGAGAGATAGGCTACTATACTAAGAAGTAGGGAGGTAAGGCTAAAGGTTATAGCTACCTACTTTATCTTAGGTCGACCTATCCTAGCTAAAGGCACTCTAACTTATAGTACTCTAACCTGCTAGATTAGGATCTTTATCTATTAGACTAGAGTATAATAAGTAGTACTTCTTCTAATTCTTCCTAAAATAGTTAGTATATAAACTCTCGAGGTAAGGATTTCTAGGGTTAGAGTAGTACTAGCTATATAGATCTATATAGTACCCTCCTAACTTTATAATATACTAAAGATAATTTACGCTCTAGATAATACTAGCTATTATAAAGCTAGTAGTAATCGGTATAGTACTAGTTAGAGTATTTAGGTTATATTCCTATAAACCTAGGTTATAAGAGAAGGTTATACTCTAATAAGTAATATAGAATTAGGTCGCGTTACTCTTAAAGAAGGGTAGGACTTAGTTAAAGTAACTAGAGTTATATACCTTACGAAGGAATTAGATATATGCCTAGAGCTATATATAACTAAGAGTTAGGTGCCTTATAGTATTAGAGCTAAGAGAATAGTTAGCCGCGATTAAAGAGATAATATACTAGAAAGACATACCTAAGGGCTATAAGCTAAGTAAGCTTATTACTAAGTAAAGTATTATCTAATAGGATTAGTAGGATATCCTACTATAATACTATATTAAGATATTAGAGAGGTTATATTAGTAGAGAAGAGGTAAGAGGAAGACTTTATATAAAGCTAGAGCTACCTATAAAAGTAGAGTATTTATATAAACTAGCTAGCTAATATATATAAATAATAAATACTCTCTAACTTATAACCCCCTCTTTATATATAGATTGCCCTTTATATAAAGCTAGAGCTACCTATAAAAGCAGAATAATTATATAAACTAGTAAACTAATATATATAAATAACAAAAATTCTCTAATTTATAATCCCCCTCCTTTATATATAGATTACCTTTATATAAGAAGGCAAACACACTCTAATTTATTACTCTCTCTTATAAGGACAAAGCTTATAAGGCTCTAGGCTAGAGGTTAGAAGCTAGTAGGAGTAGTCTAGGGCTAGTAGAGACTATAGATAGTAGCATATAACTAAGTAGGAGTATTAAAAAGTAATAGGTAGTTGTATACTAGGAATATTAAGTTAGAGTAGGGAGGGTTATACTAGTTTATAACTTAGGAGTACTCTAACTAAGTCCTATAAGCTTAGCCTTAGTAGGAGTATTTCTAGGAGAGAGAGAAGAGAAGATTCCTTCTTTTCTTAAAAAATATAATATGTTTATTTAACCTTCCGATATATACCTAATAATATATTCCTCCTATAGCTACTTCTATTACGTAAATCTATTACCTAGTACTAAGTATAGGATCTCAAAATAATATATACTACTAAAGTAGACTCCTAACTATCGCTTAAAGTCTTCTCTTATACTTTTCTTTAGCCTACTCCTAAAGTTCCTTTATATATTTAATCTTATAGGTTATTTATTAGTTATCTTCTAATATATAGATATATATCTTATAGAGAGCTATAGTATTATGTTTCTTAAAAGATACTCTTTCTATTAAGCTATCTAATAGCTCTAAGAATGTTATTAATATATACTCTAAAGGAGTTATTATAGGTATATCTACTATAATCTTATCTAGGACCTAGTCTACTTACTTTAATATAAGATATATCCTTATTATCCTAAACTAGAACTTATAGTTTTCTCTTATTAGTGTTAGTATAGCCCTCATTCTACTAAATCTACTCTCTTAATCTATAATTTCTTCTTTTAAACAAAAAACTAATATTCCTAAGAATTAATCCTCTTTTAATATTTTCTAAATAGTAGTTTTAGAATAGCTACCCTCCTTACTATAGATTCTAAAGCTCTATAGTACTTCTAACTTCCTTAAGTCCTTCCTAAGTAGTATGCTAACTAACTTAAAGTATTAGTACTACTTAGTACTAAGTCTTTATAATTATAAGTCCTTAGGCTAAATCCTTTCCTCTTTATACTATTCCTAAGAGTATATCTTACTAGGCTGCTTTTATAGCTTATATATATCTTTAGGGACTTCTAGACTCTACTAAGATCTTCTAAAGCATTTACTATAGTAGTAAGTCTCTAGTCTACCTCTCCTCTTTTGCTTCTCCTTTAAAGGCTTATAGGTATAGAAGCAACCTATACTATCCTAGAGCTCTTACTTTATATTTATAAAACCTAGGCTTATAACCTATCGAATTAAAGAGGTCTCGATATAATATATATAGGTCTTTATAGCGTAGATAGAAGTTACTCTATAAGGAGACTATAGGATAGGAACTAATATATTAATTTTATTATTCTATTTATAGGTTGTATCTACTCTATAGCTATATCTCTATATAAGTTAGGTAATTAGTACTATATAACTCTAGAGATAAGTATAGCTCTCTAAAGAGCTAACTAGACTATACTTTCTAATAATATAAAGAATAAATACGCTCTAGTTTACTACTTTCTTTTATATAGCGTTAATCTAATAACCTATATATTTATATATAGAATATTATATAAAAGATAAATACGCTCTAGTTTACTACCTCTTTTATATAGTATTAATCTAGCTATCTATATATTTATATATAAGATATACTAGAAGGCTCTAGTAATAATAGACATCTTTTCTAATTAGGAGGGCTTAGATATAGGAGGCAAGTAGGAGTAACTAGAAGTTAGTAGGAGTATTTTAAGTATATTAGTATATAACTAAGTAGGAGTATTAGAATATAATAGATAGTTATATACTAGTAATATTAATTTAAGAGGAGCTAACTTAGATAGAATTATAAGTTAGACCTACTCTAACTTAGCTTAGAAGTTAAGAGATATTTTAGCTAATTAGAGAAGAGAAGATTTCCTCTTCTTCTACTTACTATAACTATCTTAGATAATACTCTCTAATATCTAACTTAATATATTCCTTCTATAGCTACTTCCTATATATAAATCTATTACCTAAATTAAGTATAGGATCTTAATTTAATAGTATATATAATATGAAGATAGAATAAGCCTATAAATACTAATAGTTACTAAAGGATAATTAGTTACTAGCTTTTATATACTTATGTTATAAAGGCGGCTAAGATACTCTAGATACTTTATATATATCTAATAGTAATTAGTAAGGCTAATAATATTACTATAATATACTAGTCTAAGTATTAGTAGATAGTAGAGTGTTATAGATCTACCTTAGTATATAACTAGTACTAAGACTACATATATAAGACTAGATAAATTATTAGTATTATAGATAGTCTTATATAATTAATAAGGTATTAGTAAGATAGCTATTAGTATTAATTGTTCTATTTAGAGACTATCTACTGTTATAATAGCTACTAAGAATAAACTTATAACAAGAAGCGCCCTAGGCTTTTAGGTACTAACTTGTATGTTGCGCGTCTTAGTTAGAATAAGACTCGGGAGAGACTCGGTAATGCTTTGCCGGCCTCTAGACCTCTAGCACCTCGAGCATCGAACCGCGCAATTCTATAGGCATTGCACCGTGACGCCTGGAGTCAGAACGCAAACGCGGTCTTGACCCTAAGCGCGGCCTCTTTGTCTTTAACGGCGAGCTCGAGTGGCGGTTCGCTGCATGACGAGCTACTCAATCCCAACCCTCGTCTCTCGCATCCCAATCCTCCAGACAGACCGGCTGAATTCCTGCACTCCTGCTGCATCGTGTGTCCGCGAGTCACGACCTTGCTATCGCTGTATCAGCTACATGCACTCAGTCGGTGTCAAGCGGGTGTTCTGGACGAATCACGACGGTGTCTGGGAAGGCGGCAAGGTAAGGGATCTCGTCGATGCATTGGATAACAGCATGGAAAGCGTGGCTGACGGAGGGCCTTTGGGCAATGGCGTATTTGTTACGAAGCATGAGGTACTCATGATGAAACGGATGATGGGAGAGGAGAAGAAGTAATATAGTCTCTACGAACATCATGGTTTTGCTGGCGCCTACGATCACTGCCAAGTCCCGTAGATACAGGACAGGAGTCCAGGGGATTTGCCGGCGGTCTGGCCTGATTGCGATGGATGGTACTGCTATTTGGCACCTGTAGAAGTTGAGAGCCAGAATGTGAGCATTACATGAAGATTGTGGCACTTTCTCGCGGCGAGCGTTGCGACGGAGAGGACGGTTACAACTGATTGTGTAGTTGGGCAGACAAGCAATTCAAGAGTTGAGAATCTAAGGTAGTGGGATGCTAGCTGATGTGCGATGGACAAACGGTCCGATGCTTGACTGCAATACACGAATTGCGAAGGCTCTCCTTCCGTCCTTAGTACCAATCATCCTGTCTAGATTTGTCTGCTCTACCATACGTTTTATACTTCGAAGACACTTGGCGACAGCCGTTTGCTATACAAAGAACGGGACACCAACAAGCGTCTGTTCACGTTATGCTTGCTCAGCTGTCCCCTTATCCTTTTCCTGTAGTCACTTGTAGGAGCTCGCATCGATATACCTCGCGCCTTGAAGCACATCCACTGAACGGCGGTGCTCCCCGACTCTAGTGCTTGAAGAGGCTGCATTGGTTGCGAGTAGTAGCGGGCGAAAGTGGCAGGATTGTGCTGAATGCACGCTGCTCAAGGGTTCGCTAACACAAGCATGATGAAATCATGCTCGAGTCTTAGATGCACTTCGCGTCTTAAGTGGTCTGAAGGCAAGACCGTTCGAGTGTGCGCCATCGTCCGCGCGACTCGTCGCATGTGGGGTCCTTGGTCGGGACGATTCTGCTTCAACCCCTAATGACCTCCTTCCACTTTACACTCCACGTCGTGAACTCGTCTTCCCTTGCATCCCAGCTTGAACACAATCGCTCCGCCACATGACTTGCCTCCGCGACACACTTCTTCAATTGTGCGATAGCTCTCACCTCGTCCAGGTCATATAAGCAACTGGCCAGTTCATCGACCTGATGTGGCAATCTTCTGAGCCTCTCCATGGCCTTGTCAAGTCTATCTATGTTGTCTGAAGTGCCCTCTGCTTCACCCGGACATGACTTGTACGTCTTCAATCGCCGCTTGATGACTGCATTGTAGAGCAATACAATCTTCTTCAGCCTGCCATCTGCATCCTCGACGACGCTCTCCAACTCCGGTCGATCTTTGGGCATGCTGTTGGCGGCATTGAAGATGTCCTCAATGCTGTCTCTGTCGCCATCCACGCCTTCGTCATCGCTTTCGAGCAACTCATCCTGCCCTTCGCTGTCCAGATCCTCCCCCTCCTTCCACTCTCTCAACTCTTCGATGGCATCCTTGATGGTGTCTCTCCACTGCTGAGCCTTCTCCACCGCCAAACCCGCGATTCCCAGTTGCTCCAACTCGATGAGGGCATCGCAGCTCTCCCACACGACGCCGGTCGAGTTCAGGCTGTCTCGCTTCCGAGGTTCGTTGCCCTGGGCCACTGACCTGACTTCCTCAAGCAGGGTCTCGATATCCTTCAGGACTCGCCGCACCCTCAAATGAGCTTCCCGCGACATCATGGTGCTCCAGATGGCTTTGCTTTGGTCGCAGATTTGTACCGCCGACATCATGGCAGGCAGACAAGTTCCCGAGACGTCTTTGACGATGCGTTGGACTGCTGAGGGAGAGAAGGGTTTGTTGATGGAGAGGAGCGAGATCTTGGTCGTGTGGGCCTTGAGGAGTTTGGCCGAGTCACGAAGGATGTGGAGGGGATTCATAGCATTGTCGATGGGATCGGCCGTGGGAGAAGCGGTGGCTGGATTGAGTGATGTCGTGAAACGCGATAGCAACGCAAGACTCAACACCAGAGTCTCCTCGAGAGCTTTGCCGTCTTGCGGCGCCATGTCGATCGAAGACAGAACGCAACGAATGAGACGTTGATGTGTTGTAAAAGTCAAAGATCAACAAAATCACATGCAAATTCGCATGACTCGCGGGTGCATGTGGGAGATCGACCCTTCAGCAAGCTGGCACATCAACTTCTCTCCTCTCTCCTCACGCTCCACCGCTCCATATGGCCCGCACCAAATCCCTCTCCACTACCACAACCACCCTCGCCCCTGGAGACCTCGCTGCCCGCACCCTCGTCCTCGACAACGGCGCCCACTCCCTCAAAGCCGGCTTCGCGACACACGCGAGCCCCATTTTGCCCGCCGACCTCCCCGCAGAGTGCCGTGTCGTCCCCAACTGCATCGCCAAGTCTGATCGCGACCGCCGCTCATATGTTGGCGCCGAGCTATCAGAAGAATGTGAGGACTACGGCGAATTGAAATACCGCCGGCCCGTGGAGAAGGGGTACATTGTCAATTGGGAGAGTGAGAAGGCGATATGGGAGAAAACGTTTCTCACTGGCTACGGTCAGAAAAGCGCCGATCGAGGAGGCGTGGGCGACGGGTTAGTGTGCAATCCGGCAGAGACAAATTTGTTGTTGACCGAGGCGCCCAACGCGCCGGCAGCATTGCAGAGAAACTGCGACGAGATAGTGTTCGAAGAATTTTGTTTCGGAGCGTTTTACAGATGCCTGGGTGCGTTGACGGTGTCATCGGTGTTGAACCCGACCGATTGCTAACGGATCATGCAGCTCCGGCACTTAGTGCATATGCTCCTTCACCCTTCCCCGACACAGCTGTCTCGTTATCCGGTCAGGCGCTGGAATGCCTATTAGTAGTGGATACTGGTCATTCCTACACGACAGTCACGCCATTATACCAAGGACGACCATTCAATTCTGCCATTCGAAGACTCGAGGTTGGCGGCAAGACCTTGACCAACCAGATGAAGGAGCTCATTTCCCGCACATTCGACGTGCACAAGGAAGATCAGATCGTCCAGGAGATCAAAGAAGACGTCTGCTATGTCTGTCCGACATCTCAAGATTTCGCCGACCACCTGGAGCGAACGTGGAAAGGCGGCCGCTATGATCCTCGGACTGTCGATCCCAGTATTGTGGTCGACTACGTTCTTCCCGATTACGAGACCATCAAACGTGGCGAATGGCGGAAGCACGATCCAAGAGTGAATCTCCGAAATTCTGCTCTGGGTATTGGAACACGGGACGGGAGAAGAGAGCACATTCTGACGATTGGCAACGAGCGCTTCGCTGTGCCAGAACTCTTGTTCACCCCGACTGACATTGGGATGCAGCAGGACGGAATCGCAGGGACAATCCTGCAATCGATCTCTGCACTTCCGGCAGGCCTCAAACAAGCTTACTTGGCCAACATCCTGATTGTAGGCGGTACTGCCAGCATCAAAGGCCTCTGTGAAAGAGTAGAGACGGAGCTACGAGGTATGGTGGAAGACCACTTGGTGATCAAGGTCGCAAAGGCAGCAGATGCGGTGAAGAATGCATGGCTGGGAGGGGCGAGAATGGCACAGAACGAGGAGGTGATGAAGAGGGTGGTGGTGACGAAGGGCGAATATGATGAGAATGGGCATGTGTGGCTTCGAAGGAGGTTCGCTGGTAAGGCCGGACGGTAATGCAGAGCTGTCGGATCACCTCAGAGTGGCTGTACAGAGAGAGCTTAGGACAGAGCTCAGATTGTACTTGTAGTGTAGCATTATTACGTGGTTGACGATACCCTAGCTTTAGGCGCCGGAACATGCCGAGCTTCGTGTGATGTCCTATGCTGGACTTTCGCAAGTCCTGTCTACATATACATGAACATGTGATGCTTTTCGCTCGAACCTGCTGGTCCCACGCTAACAGGCCTGCCGTCAAGCGCCGCGGCGTGCGCCATCACACGGCTTCTACGTCCGGGTTGAATGCGGTCATTCACGGCAGACCATCCTTACAAGATGGACTCTCAACACCCTTTACATCCGCCCTGAGCGGCAAGGCTGTGGCCATCAAAGACAATATCGTCACTGGCGACCTCCCCACCACCGCCGCTTCTCGAGCCCTGACCGGCTACACCTCGCCCTTCGAAGCGACAGTCGTCAAACTCCTCCGCGAGCACGGCGCCGTCATCTTCTCCAAGACCAACCTCGACGAGTTTGGCATGGGATCACACTCGCTTCATTCTCATCACGACGCTGTATCGTCACTTTTCTCCCGCAATGGCAAAGCCTTGTCCGCTGGAGGAAGCAGTGGAGGCAGCGCAGTGGAAGTCGCACGTGGGGCTTGTTGGGCCGCGCTGGGCACTGATACGGGTGGCAGTGTGAGGCTACCTGCTGCTTACTGCGGTGTGGTTGGATTCAAGCCAAGCTATGGATTGCTCAGTCGATGGGGTGTTTTACAATACGCAAACTCGCTGGATACAGTTGGTGTGATAGCGGGGAAGGTTAGGGATGCTAGGGATGTGTTCACAACGTTGAATAAGTGGGATGGCAAAGACCCGACCAGTCTAGGTCAGACCGTAAGATACCGAATACTCGATCGCAGAGGCGGTAGGCAAGGAAAGGGTCTGAGGATTGGAGTCCCTGTGGAGTACAACATTGAGGAGCTTTCGCCCATTGTACGACAAGCCTATATCCGCAACCTTCACGCACTACAACGTCAGGGCCACACCGTCCGCTCCATCGCACTCCCCACGACCCGCCACGCGCTCTCGGCCTACTATGTCCTAGCCCCAGCCGAAGCCTCTTCCAACCTCGCCAAGTACGACGGCGTACGATATGGACATCGCACTGCGGGCCCCGACGCCTTGCCTAAAGCCAGTTTACCCTTGTATGCGCAGACTCGTGGCGAAGCATTTGGTGACGAGGTCAAGCGCCGGATTCTCCTCGGCGCCTACACGCTCAGTTCTGAGGCCATGGATAATTGTTTCATTCAAGCGCAGCGCGTTCGCCGGCTTGTGCAACAGGACTTTGATCGCGTGTTCGCGCTTTCAAACCCTCTGACCTCGTCTGCCACTCCAGAGAAGCATGAGGCACTTGGGGTCGATGTGCTCCTCACGCCCACAGCTCCCGCTTTGCCGCCGACGCTTGATGAAGTACAGGGGCAATCATCGGTAGAGAGCTATATGAATGACGTCTTCACTGTGCCGGCGAGCTTGGCAGGTTTACCTGCCATCAGTGTTCCGGTCAAGCTGGACGGGCTTGAAAAGAGGGGCTTAGATGAGAATGATGTGCGAACGTCGGGAATGCAGCTTATTGGGCAGTTTGGAGATGACCAGATTGTATTGGAAGCTGCTGAGGTGCTTGAGAAGGCTCAACAGGAATGGCTGTGCAGATAGATCACCCTCATTCAACCCTGCAACCTGTTTTCGCGGCCTCCATCGTGTACTATGAGAACGATCATCCCGCTCTGGAAGTGAACCGCAATCTACTGCATGCAGATACTCAAGACAAGTCCTGTAGGCCCACCTATCGCATCATTCTCGTAATGGTACCAACAACTCTTTCGGAAGCCAAACGCCCAATACTTCCCATATCAACGATGGATGCTCTCCTTACAGCCTCACCGAAGCCCCAATACCCCTCCCTCGAAACCAAACCTCCTCCTCCCACTCCCCAACCTTCACGCCAACCCACGCAAATGCACTCAATTTCAACCTTCCACCCAAAGCACGCTTGACGGCATCATACCCCACCGAGCCCAGAAACCAATCCACAGGCAATCTTGGAGTCGTGATGCCATTCCCTTCCTCGTCCACGGGGGGCACCGCAAACGGTAAGTCATAATCGATATGACCCACATCGTCGCCATGATAGAAGGCCGTCGCGTTGATCGACGTCACGAAGAGCGTGGTATGCGCTAGAGGTGACAGCAACATAAATGTTGCGGAGGAAGTGAAGAGGTGCATAGTCGCATCTTTGATGAAGTGCGGGCCATCGTCTTCAGGCTTCTTGGGCGGATCGTAGGGGGTGTCCGGGTCGCTAGGCGGTTGCGCTGGGGAGCCGAGATGAGGTGTAGGGACGTCGATGGGGAAGTCCGACAGAGCGTTTGATAGTATGGGCTGGCCTGGGATGCTTTCGTTGTGCATTCTCAGTGTCATGGTTGTGTTGAAGCCGGAAATGTACTGCGATAAGAATTCGCGTCCCACTTCTCTGGCTTCCTTGCCGCCAGAGGCGTATGGATTGTATTCAGCCGTCACGTACAGGTTGCCATTGTGTCCAGGCGTGATAGACAGATCCCTCGCCGTAGCATGGCCGAGAAGAGTACCATTGGCGAGTATGTGAATGTCGGCATACGGTACACTGGCGGAGTAATCCGTAGGGTTCGTGACGTTGACCAGAGCCGAGATCATGAGCCCCGTAGGCGTAGTTTCTAAGATCTTCAGACCGAATACTTTGGGTTTGAAATTCTCACCAAGACCTTTGCCGGGGTTGGTGGAGATTGCTATGGGTTAAAGAATAATTTAGCTTGCGCTACGTGAGGTATCTACAGACTAAGCAAGGGTTTCGTTGTGACAGAAACAAGGAGCACGCACCGTAACATCGTAATTGTGTGCATTGGTGAGATCAGGAGAGGGGCGACGTACGCTTCACAGGCACTCTTCCTTCTGCGGGAATCTTCCTGGCCGTGACTGCGCCGAGGGCGGTCTCTACTTCGACATCGACTTCGGCTCTGATGTCCATCACCACGCCTCTTTTGCCAAAGAGCAATGACTGGATGACGTCGGTGAATAGATCTTGATCGATGATCCGCAGTGGAGCGTCCTTGACCGAGCTCTCTACCATCAGGGTCGGGCCATCATCCCCGCTTGCTTCGATGCGAGTGCTGTTGGCCTTCTGCCATTTGCGCAAGTCGAGCTTACCAAGCTTCTTGCCCTTATAAAAGACATCCGCGTCTGCGCGCACACGGCCAACAGATATGTTGAAGTTCATCTCTGCCGGCAAGGCGACTAATGCTTTGACCTTGGCAGAGATCCGCGGATTCGCATCGTCCGTGCCCGGCTGAGCCCAGGGGTCTGGCAGACTGAAATGCGTATCCGTCAAGCTGAAATTCTTGATCAGATGACCGAATGTTTTGCCAGGTATCGGTACAGGTACGGTAATGTCGGCCATGAGATCCGTGATCCATTGCGGCGTGTTGAGCTGGTCGGAAGAGGAACCTTGAACGTAAACGGTGTTGTCTTCGCCGTGGATATATCGACCGAGGATGACATCCAATGGCGACTTGTTAGAGCCGGGGCAGTCTTGTGTCAAAATAGTGGGCAGGTGGTGTACCAGGCCAGTCACATTCAATTCCACTTCTTGCTTTGGTAGGATGTGAAGCTCATGCGTCTCTGCATCTGCAAGCTTGATGTAAGGGTCATCCTTTTTGCAATTGTCAACCAGGATGCTGAAGGCGAGCGGGGGTACGGTGAAATCCACCGGATACTCGTTCATCACCATCAAGCTCACGTCTGCTGCCATACCACTGCCACCATTTGGCAATCGGTTCTCATGCACATTGAGCTTCTTGATCTCATATGCCGGAATGGACGGTACATCCTTGTTCGCGAACAACAGCTCTTGCATCACGGTCTGCTTGCCGAGACTGATGATACCGCTTCTGAGAGGCACTTGAGCCTTGCCCAGCACCCTTAGCTGCCCCAATCGTCCATCAATCCAGTCGTTTGCAATCCTTCTGATACCATCAGGGTCACCAGGTTGCAGGTCGCTCAGGAAATCGACATGTGTCGTATGGCCGTTCCTCAGATCAACTTTGATGCCAGGTATATGTGCAGTACCTAGTACCACGTTCCCGTACTCCGGTAGACTAACCTCAACCTCGCTCTCGCCACTTTCTGCCGCACGCGCAATGTGCGTGAAGAACTTGCCCAAGTCTCTCACTGGCTTCCGATGGACTCTGCTAGCGTCCATCATGAAGTCGCCTTGTATGTGCGCACGCACACCAGACGAGGTGAAGCTATCGATCGACAGGCTCGTTGGCTTGAACACGACTGCCTGCTGGGCATATTGCTCCACTGTACTTGGCGCGATGAATGCGAACACGATGATGACCACGACGACGACGCATAGCAACAGCAAGGCGATCAGGCTCGGCCATCGCCTTCGACGACTCTGCTTGCCGCCGTCGTGCAGCCAGGACAGCAACGATCTTCGCGCTGATGTTTGTCGCTGTGGCTGGCTCTGGTCCGCAGCTTCTGGCGCTGTGGATGGCAGCAAGGGTGTCTGCTCTGTCGGCGCATCTTCTACTTCGTCTTGGACCGGTCGTCGGCCTCGCTCGTCGCTGCTTGCCATGATTGCGGTGCGCTGTGCTTCGGTGTCGCGTGTCGGGCCAGCCGATATACCTTGCCATCCACACGGCGGGAAGAACTGACAACCTCACGAGGCGGTGGTGAGTGTCGTGACTCTGGCCGGTAGTAGTGAATGGTAGGGCTGTCAGATCGGTGATGCGATGGTTCCTGACAGCAACGGCAAGCTACTACTGAACACCAGATCTCGTCATGTGCCGATCGACGACAGGCATGCCGCGTGGCTGCATCGCGGGGCAGACGCAGCCGGCGGTCCGTGCTCCATAGGCGGCTTGATGAGATAGAGTGTTGCAAAACAAATCATTTTGACAAAAACGTGGTTAAACTCCTGGGCATCAGGCGACATGTATACGTGGGCTACGTACACGCATCAGATCGGGTCCTTCGTACATGTATGTACATCGCCACAGTCTATTTGAGCGTGACCAACTCCTCCGAGGCCGTGGGATGTATAGCCACGCACCGATCGAAATCAGCCTTCGTTGCGCCCATCTTGATTGCAACACCAAATCCTTGCAGGATCTCACTGCATCCCTTACCCAGCAAGTGCAGACCAACAACCTTCTCTTCTTTGCCCGTACAGATGACCTTGTACGACACCGGACCCTTCTCCTCTTGCGGGTGCAGTGAGTAGTACATATCCGTGAAGCTTGTGTTGTACACCTTGATGTTTTCATCACCGTACTTTTCTCTCGCCTCCGGTTCTGGGAGGCCGATGGACCCGACCTCCGGATGGGCAAAGACGACGGATGGGATATTCGAGTAATCAAGATGTGCATTCTCCATGCCGCCGAACAGGCGATCTGCAAGGCGACGACCGGCAGCAATGGCGACAGGTGTCAGCTCGAAGCCTCGATCGCAAACGTCGCCTAGAGCGTAGATGTTGTCAATGTTGGTGTTTTGATACTCATCGGTGATGATATGTCCTTTTTCATTCTGGTTCACTTTGCCCACAGCACCTAGGTTGAGCTTCTCGAGCTCAGGGCTGCGGCCGATAGCCCAGAGAAGGCAGTCGACATCGAGGGTGCCTTCGCCGTTCTTATCCTTGTAGTGCAGCTTTTTCCAGCCGTTGCCCATATCTTCGACCTTGGACTGCGATGACTGTTTGTGAATATGCAGACCTTGTCTCTCATACTCTGCCAAAACCTTTTCCTGGATCATCGGGTCGAAAGTTCGGAGGAAAGTGTCGTGACGAATGAATAGGTGCGTCTCGGTTCCCAGAGCATGAAACATACCCGCCATTTCCACAGCAATGTATCCCGCACCAACGACTGCGACCTTCTTCGGCTGTTTCTTGAGCTCAAAAAAGCCGTCCGAAGTGACTCCCAGCTCAGCACCCTCGATCTTAGGGATGTTTGGGTAGCCACCGACAGCGATCAAGATCTTCTTGCCCTTCACTTGGACTTCCGACCCATCGTCTAGCACAACTTTGACCGTATGTTTGTCCTCGAAGCTCGCGGTACCATGAAGGTATTCCACCTTGTCATTCTGCAGATTCTTCTCGTAGATGCCGTTCAGCCTCCTTACGTAGGCATCTCTCTTCTCGACGAAGCCGGTCCAGTCGAATGGAACGTCGTCTGGTACGGTGAATCCATACGCCTTTGCGTCCTTGATTGTTTCGCGAATCGAAGCAGCGTTCCATGTGACCTTCTTGGGCACACAGCCTACGTTCACGCAGGTGCCGCCGAGCCGCTTGTTCTCGATTGCAATCGTCTTCCTACCGTACATCCCGCTGGCTCTTCGAGCAGACGCCAGCCCGCCAGAGCCGCCACCAATGACGACGTAGTGTGCCTCCTTCTGTATGGGTGCCATGACGGAGGATGTGCTGCTCAGGTGGCGCGAGAAGGTGTTTAGGCGGTTGGCCGTAATGCGAGATAATAGTGTCCTGCTGGAAGAGGAACGAAGAAGGATGTGTGGAGACAGTTTGTCGGTGGTGTTGAACTCCCACACAGTAATAGGTGTGGAAGCAGTATCTACAGTATGATACCAATTCTACCAAGGTAGGTAGCTCTTATTATGTATTAGTACATTAAGGTATCTGGAAAGTGACGTGTAGATCGACTTCGAAAGCCAAATGCGCTGGTCAATCGACGGCTGGCTCGGTACCTCCGGAAAAACGAAGAATCGAGGTCGCGGGCTGTCTGTTTTGATGCTGCGAGGCCCTGAGTTTGCATGGAGCGAGGAGTGGAAAAATTGCTCTGATAACGTAATATTAGTAAGATGGTAGTTGTATGCTCGTACGATCCTTGCACACGTCAAGCGAGATCGGCATGCCGCCATCATCTCATTGTTCGCAATGCCAAAATCTCCTCAACAAGAGATATCCCGCCATGCAGTACTTCATTCCTGACAGACGTTGATGATGCGCCACAGCACACCCAGCAGAAATCCATCGCACCGCGAACCCAAGGCTCGTGTACCCGCTTGGGCTCTTGGATATCACATGCCATTGCGTGACTTTTTCTTTCTAGTGCTACCTCCTACCGAAACTTTTGATGCTGTCGCTTTCCTGTGCCTCTATGCTCATCAAAGTCCTGCGTGAGGAGGCTACAATGTGAGCAGCGTTTACGCCGCCCGAATTGCGCACCATAGGCACACAGACACTAACTTGAGCTGACTGATAGAACATGTTTCCAAAGTGCTTCAAACTTTCCCTTGTCATCACCAGCTCCATTTCCTCATTCCTGGTTCGCCTATAACATCTTCTAGCCCTTCTAGGTCGCCCTGTTGCGTCGAAGATGGATCACTCGTTGGTCCGCCGCTTGCGAGTATGGCCCAGTGCTGCGGACCAACATCTTGTAAGCCTCCATCGACTTGGGGAAGATCAAACGTTGTATCTAGGCCTAGCCGAATAGATCCAGTCTGTAATGGAAATGGCGTCCAGAAGTTACTCTGATCATAAATTTGCTGCTGCTCGGCAGGTGTCGACTCCTCGCTGTAGAAACTCGAAAGATGTGGAGAAGGCAGCGGCTATAGCGGTGGAGGGAATAGGCCCTGCCCGTTTGCAGTAGATTCCTCGGACTGCGTCCCCGAGCTCGCTCCTGACGACTGGTGTCGAGGGATAAACGGGGCGAAATTGGCTGGGGGGCACGACCACTTTGTGAAGGTGTTGATGCCTAGTGCGGAGCCCGGCACTAGACTCCCAGGCAGTGATATCTCCTACCTTACTGCAAGCGAGCATATGATATCGATGCAGCGGCCAGCAAATTGATGATTGACGGATATCGCTTGTAAGTCTCGGAGGGCTTGCGTCAGATGTAGTGTGGCAGGTTCGGAGGGCAGATTTAGAAGATGGATCGTGCTAGCGGACAAGAGGATGCTAGTAACTGGTAGGGGCACACGACGAAGGCCGTAGATCCTACGGAGAGCATTCATCAGAACCGATATCTCATTGGCACAGTGAGTGCAGGTATCCCGCGGATAGAGTCCAGCTCCGCTCAAGTCCAGCTTAATGTACGGCCGAAAGAGACTAGGAAACTGTTAGTAGTTGGCACAATCAAGCGACCGTCGTAGACGCGGCATAGGATGTGCATAGACATACTGAAGAACGCACGCGTAATAATACATATGCAAGACCAGGGCATATGGTAGGCAAGTGTTTTCTAGTTGGAAGAAGCTCGGTAGGCTGCGATACTATTCCTGATACTGTGCGTTGGCAACGTAGAGACGGCGGCTTGTGAAGCGCTTACGAGGCGCATAGAACGTATTGACCATATCAGAGGACAGCTCCGACAGGCGGCTATAGAAATTCATGAAAGCAAAGAGGCGCGACGGTTGCTCAGCAGCCGGGCTAGCCGTGAGCGGAGCATCCTCATACGAGTTCCAAGGCAGTAGATCTAAACGCTCGCTGACGGAAGGCTTCCGGACGTCTGCGGCTGCTCGAGGTAGTTGTGAGAGTCTCCCAAAGGCGACAGCGCATGTCCTGAATGTCATGTCAATTTCTGCAGAGCTTAGTATTGGTGTTGACATAAATCCTTACGCCTCGATATTGAACACTCCCCAAAATGTAATCCTTCGCACCTCAACCTCCGTCGATCGCAGACCGCTGCCGGTAACCGACAAATGCAATCCTAGCTCCAGAGCCATGCGAACGCATCGTCCCACAAGTCGATACGCCGCACTATCCCGCCCATGCGAACACTCGCGACACGCCATTATTCCAAGAGCTTGAACATTGGTCAGGCAGGGCTTTTCTTCAATGTCCAGGAGGCGTTTTGCCTCGGCAAAGAACTGGTCCCCAGCAGTGCACGAGGCGAAACATTCATCTCTTGCGGCGGGACGATCGGAGTAATGGCAGGCGAAGGAGAGAATAGCATTGACAAGGATGGCACTGCAGTGTTCCATGCCGCCGCGGCTCATGTCCTGCAAGAAGTGCTCGCGAGAAAGAATGTGGTACCAAGGATGTATCCAAGAGAAATATAGGTTTAATAAATGCTCAACAAACTCGGCATCCTGAGGCGTCCTGAACCAAGCTGCCGTGTGGTCGGAAGAGGTGACGGACTTAGCGTACGTCGAATCAATTGATTCATGGCGTGACTGTGTCGCACGCCAAACTTGCATAGCCTGCCTGGGACAGCTGTTGTGCGAATTCGGCCTCGAGGGTCTGCTGTCCGAAGCTTGGTGGGAGTTGCACGTTCGATTTCAGAGAGCGAGCCAGCGTCTGTGGGTCGGCGTCTTCGGTCCTGAGATTATGGAGTAGTGTTATGGCCTCATTCTCTGGGAGACTGCGCAAGGATGCAACAATCACGTCGAGGCAATCGTTCCGTTCCTGTAGCGTCTGAATGTCTCGTTTGAGAGCACCCTTTCTTCGATGGTCACTGTCGGCATCGTAGAAACATTCCGTGTTGTACACGGCCATGCAAGTGGAACAAGATGGGAGATCAGCATCGCACTAGCGGAGATCTGCATCAGTACAGACCGGCAGCCATTTCGCAGTCATTGTAGATACAAACCTTGCTTTTACGTTTTCGACACGGTATGCCTGAATTAATCAATCAACGCGACGCTCCAAACTGCCTCAAGGCCTTCACTTACACGCGGATGATACAGCTTTTCGTTTATTACTTGTGCTGGCGGCAAAGGCATCAGGTTCGTCAGGTCTTTTGGAGCCATTTTTGGGACGAATTGGTCTCGGAGACATGTCCTGTTGGCAAATAGATTCGTTTTCGATATATTGTGAGTCCGCCATAAAGATCATGGGCGTAGTTTGTATCGGATTCCGCAGGCAGAGGATGAGAAGCCAAGACGATATGGACAATGCGAAGCAACGAGAGTCTCAAATGGAATGCCGAAGACACTGAACGCTACCCGTACTATCGGCCTGCGAGGATACACAAGGGAATATATGATGCTGACCGCAGTTTCGAAAGCAACATCGACTTCGACGTCGGTGGACTCAAAATTTGAGAAGTGATCTGCGGCTCATCGCGGGCTGGCCCAAATGCTGCATCTTCGCCATGCCAGAGGCAAGCAGGCACTCTAAGCTTGTCTAACGAGCGGGATGGACCAAGAGCTCTTCTTGGCGAGGTCTGCCCTTCGTGGATGTTGCGGAAGGATGACCATCTCTGGAGAGAGCCTATCGTCGGCTGCTTGGAAGAAACCCTGGACCCGGAAAGACGGCATCCTCGGCACGAGGACGAGATGCCATTGGGCAGGTCCTTCCGGATCTTGAGCCCTGCGCCTCCTACGCTCTGTCATTGCTGCTTGGCACTGCTGGTCTTGGTCGCGACATGCTTCGATCAAGGCGACGGCCGGTTCTGAACGTGGTGGAGTGCCAAGACCAAGGGAGCGCGGTCTACCGTCTTGTCGATTCGAGTGGTCCGACGTACCAAGCAATCGGAAAGCTTACTTCAACGTCTTTGCACGACACGGTTCACCCAGCCTTCTTTGTCAATGAATCCTACGCCGAATATCCGTTCATGAGCTGGAATGTCGGAAGCAGCACGACCGACTGCGTAAGTCGACCTGGTCGCAGGAGGAGCAAAGGATCCGCTTGTGCCGCTTTCCAGCCATTGAACCTGCGGCGTGCTGATCATGTGGAATCATTGGCATGTCCGCCGCGCAGCAAATATCTGCTGGAATTGACACTTGTTGCCCAGCTACAGGGAATTAGCATGATGATGGACACACAACATGAAGCTCAGCCTGGACTCTATGAAGCTTTGGCGGGATATACAGGACGCAATCCGCATACTCGCATCGAAGTCAAAGGTCCTATCAGTAATTCAGCCGCTTGATGACTTGTTGATGCTGACTGCTCAATGACACGGTTGAGCGCTACTGAATACTTGGTGTCACGGTGCGAGAGTCTCTCTCAGCGGTCGGTCATTTGTTGAGGGAGTGACAGACCAGAACTCACCATCAACCAGTCTGCAGCACCTGCTGCAGCGTTGACGTTTTGGCATACTTCGTAGCATTCTTTGGCTAAAGACTGAACTTGCTGCGTTGGTTTACGTCCGCCTGGCACCTCACAGAGGCGTCAAGCTACGTGCTCATTTGCAGCAAGACTGAGCCAGAATGCTGCCTTGATGCTAGGTTCATTATGTTTGGCCCGCGATGCGCTAGCGTGGATGTCTATCTTTTGATAGCTCCAGCACATGTGGCTCAAGGCCGTAGCTAAGCATAGGAATTTCCGATTGCTTTTTGGACGACGGCTACGTACATCCATATACTATTACACAAGCAGAAGCCTTACTATCACCGTCAGACGCCGAGCAAGCTAGCTAGGGTTCTCGAGCCGTGAGTCGTTCGGTTCACAGACTGCCACAAACAAGATCAAGGTTCGTGAACGAGATGGTCCCAAGTGCAACACAATCAGGAGTACTGTGTGCTCGCCCCAAACGCGATGACATTCACTAAGGTTCTCTGGGTCCGAAATTATGACGTACTTCAGATTCGAAGTAGATGATTCTACATTCACAAACCAGAGGACCAAAGCTTGCCTACTCGCTCGGAATGAAACTAATCAATATGCAACCCACAAAATTCTGCCTTTGAATGTCTGTTCACGCGCCAAGCAAGTACTACTATACAACTCGCCAAGAGCCAAGGAACGCACCTTGGGATGGCAAATCCGACAAGGCTGGTCTCTTACACGCGCCAAGCACCTGATGGCTACATGTAGCATTAGTCTACCATGGTCTGCGGGTCTCGTTGACTGTTGTCTTGGCTTCAAAATAAAAAGAAAAGGCTGCTACGCCGAAACCCCTTATTGCTTATGGATCTATGGCCTCGATATAACATTAGTAAGGATACCTTTGCGATAGCATAGGCCCAACGCCATTTAGGTGCCTTTGATCGACATCTTCTCCTCGCTCTTGGCGAGATTAGCGCACTCGAAGGAGCCGGCAGATGCATTATAGAATTTGCTCATCTTCGTGATGATATATAGGTGTAAATACAATATATGGCATGTAGCATCGTTATGGAGTTCGGCTTTCCTGCTTGCTGTTTACCTCGGTGCAATCAGATCGCCTACAGTCGGCTGCATACTGATCCTCTCTATAGGGAACGGAGTCTGGACAAAATGGCCGGGCAGATAATCTCGAGCTGCTAGTGTTGCCGATGAATGTGCCGCCATCTTCTCCTCCAGTCCAAGCTGACAATGTTTAGGCGTCAAAGAGCCTTAATTTATCATCTTTGAGAAGCATGCCCACCTCACACGGCAACCCAGACCACAGAAATCACCACATCCATCCCCTTCTGCTCTGCAGCCGCATATTTATGACTCCACATCCCATCCTTGTCATTGTTCCAATATGCACCACTTGCCGCATGCATCCCTCTCCTCGCCGACCCAGCCTCCTTCGTCTCGTTGTGCTGGACGATGGTGCTATTGATGATAAATTTGTACTTCTGTTCGTGCTCTGAGGTCTCGGAGATGAGGGACTTCAAGAGATTATTGATGATGCTGCTGTTCCAGGTCTGAGTCTGGGCGTGCTCGTAGTTGGTGGCGGTGGAGAGCGCAGCGTCGCAGGCGGAGTTGGCCAGCATGGTCAGGGTGGTTGTTGGTACGGGCTGGGTACATAACTTGTTAGAGGACATTGGATCGAGAGCATGTTGAAGGATCCGCTTACTGCGTTCGTAGCCATCTTTCACGCCAGTACAATGTTCAGGTATCTGCGATATATCGCTTGTTAGCTGGTCCTACAAGATCACAACAGACATGATAACAATAATCAGTAGGTGTACGTCGTCACTTTATTGCGGGGTCTATGCGTGTCTCGGACATATCCGCTGCGGGTAACGGACAGCAGCTCGAAGAAGCACGTGCAAGTAGGTCGGGTGGAGACACTTGGTTTTAGCATGACAAAGTCTTCGGCAATGCGATTCTGGATGCAGACAAGACAATATTGCGTGCTGCTTACTCTGTGTCTATAGCTCGTCGGGTGTATGCAGAAGGATCTTCGAGTTACACGGGATTCGAGGTAGCGACTGGACTGAGAGAGACTGAAGCTCGCAAGTCTGGCATTGGCCTAAGCTACCTTACTTATACGATATACCAAAAAGATCCAACCCATCCACAAACTCGCCATGTCGAGCCAACCTCTTCTGCAGACTGCGCCAGGTGCGCATATCCCTACCGTCTCTTCCTTAACCCCAGGCTGACCTTCCACCAACTCCAGGCAAGCGCATCGCCCTTCCCACCCGCGTCGAGCCTAAAGTATTCTTCGCCAACGAGCGCACCTTTCTCTCCTGGCTGAACTTCACCGTCATCCTCGGCGGCCTGGCCGTCGGGCTCCTCAATTTCGGGGACACGGTCGGCCAGATTTCCGCAGGACTCTTCACGCTGGTGGCCCTCGGCGCCATGATTTACGCACTGGTGACGTTCCACTGGCGGGCGAAGAGTATCAGGATGAGAGGGCAGGGAGGCTTCGATGATCGCTTTGGGCCGACAGTGCTTGCGGTTGCGCTTTTGGCCGCTGTGGTGGTGAACTTTGTGCTGAGGATCACTGGGGCGGGAGGTGATCATAAGTGAGCGGATATGAGCAGAGCTGGTGGACAATTAGAGGTTGGAAGCCGCGGGGAGTGAGGGCAGTCGGGGACCACAGATCATACTGATGACAGTGTGTCGGACATGACAGTAAGGCTGACAGCTGGAAGAGTATCCGAGAGCTCTTGTTTTGTTGTGGAGCACGAGATGGGACTGTAGAGGTGTGTACATATTTTGTTACGTATTTGCGCTTATCCAGAGAGCTTGGAATCTTGCGACCTGGGCGGGATGCATAGCCACAGCGTTGTTCGGTCGAGAACGGCGAGAAATATCCGCGGAGTGAGAGTCACTGAATTGCTAGCAGCTCTTCTGCGTATCGTGGTTCAGCCTGAGTTACTGAAGAATTGACTACCATATAACCATTTCCTTTAGCACGCTAGACCTACTCCCGAGAAAATTCAAGGCACTTACATGAGAGTGAGAATACCATGGCCATTCAATCGAACACAGTACTACACTATACAACAACCTCTTCCTATCCGGTGTTTGCTAGTTGGTGGACGCCAAGGACCACACAAAATCCCAATTGCGATTTGATTTGCTCACGGGTCGATGCCAGCGACCGTGCGGTCAGCAAGTGACGAAGGAGATCATTATGTCGGTCACTGCTCGCCCTCAAGCGTTCCCAGGTTGACTATGGCAGAGCGACGAGAATGTCACACACTCGGTCAGCAATGCCATAGCGTGCGGATAAAATTGCACGAGTGTACTTTTCGTGGTGGGAACGAGATTGAGACTGTTCTGTTGTGTACCTGGCAGCTGGAAAGCTACGGTAACACGGTGCATGCGCCATGGCGTCAGCTTGTAGCCTTCGGGTTCATTTGATGTACACTGCCTGCCCAGCTGAGATGGCCCACCAAGGAGTATGTGACTCTTGCTACTGTCTACATATGTACTTGGATCCTCATCGCGTGGCAGAGCAAAAGACTGAGTGCAGCTAGGAATTCGGCTGAAGTGTGTCCTTGAATCGTTGTTACCTGTAGTTGGGCCGTCACTCAGAGTCGTACGATGGAAATCTGCGTGCTCACACTTTCCGACGTGTTTCGACAGAACCTTCAGGTTACGCATGAGAATTTCAATCTGTATGGTCGGTTTTTCCACGCATGGAGAGCTGCTGAAGCAATGAAAGACGTGCTGAATCGGACAGCGGGCATGCTCGAAGTCCACGGTCTGCCGGCTAGAGATGGACGTGGCCTATCTGGGACCTTTCCCCGTGGAGGGTGGAGGCATGGTCGCGTGGGTGCTCGCTTGCGGTGCTTTTGCGGTGAAATTGGTGAGCAGTAGGACCGTGTCCCATGGGGCTGGAGGCATCGCAGGTGCTTCAAAAGCTGGAGAATCACCATCCGGGCCAGATGTGCTAACTTCGTCGCGCCATGAATAGAATCAGAATGCGTAAGGGAGCTGCTAGAGCTGGACATCGAGCGATCCCAGGTAGGCGGTGGTCTGACTGCCCGTCGTTTGGAGGCAACCCACGTGGCTCAAGTCGCTCGTTTGCGCGCGATTGCACTGGACGGACATAGTAGCGGACTGCTGACAATGGAGCCTCGGGCGCTCGGGTCGCAAGGGAGTGTGCGTGTCTGCTTGCCTTTCAGGTAGCATGAGTTGTGGATCTCGGGCTCGGGTACGTGGAGAGGCACTCGAAGGGTGATGTTCGGAGGCAACGTCAGACTGCAAATATGCAGGTGTCGTTGCGGATCATCATGCGGACGTGAATAGCGTCTGAGGCCGAGATCCGGCGAACTATTGCCTCAGCCCTTTGCGGCTCAGTATGTTTCTGTTGCGAGCGCGCTGCAATCGCGAGAGCTGAAGAGAAAGTTTTGATGATGGTCGCAGCATCATGTGAGGTTGGATGACGTTGTGGATGAATCTGGTCATTGGTCGGCCAACAATGCAGCATTCCTTCCGGAAAACCTATTGTGCGGATCTGCCAATCAGACGGCCGTTTGGTTGCCCGGGAGCAGGCATCCCTCGTCCGTGATACACGTCGCCAAGACCTCTGGGCTGACGGCAGATATGACGTTCATGCCGTCTGTTGCGCACCGCTGTTTGTTCCAATCCGTGAGTCGGCGGTCACGGCTCGGCAGGGCAGTCGCGTGGTCAACGTGGCATATGCGCTGAAGTTTTGGCGCTCCACTGATCTTCGCTGTAGGATATAAGACCGTGCGGGTTGCCCGTGGAGGAGCACCATTCTCCAAACTCTCTCCAGGTCCTCCACTGCCTCCAGACCCCAACAAGAGACCGACCGACACAGCGCCGCAACCCTCGGGCTGACCGTATAACCCCAGGTTCTCGTCCATTACGGGAGTTTAAGGTAGTAATTCATCGACCTGTCATGACCGTCTTCAATCGCAAGGGCAATGATGCCCAGATCGGTATTCCTGATGGCTCAGAGAAGGCAGACGAATCTGGTATCACAACGCCCCAGCATCACGATGATGCGGAGAAGGGCAATCTCGACAATTCCCCTGTCACTATCTTGAGGTTGCGCATCTTGGCAATGGCGTTGATCGTCAGCATCGGCGGTGTTGTCTTTGGCTACGGTGGGTGAAAGTCGACAGTTCCTTCATCGTACATTCATTGATGAGGGCGCAGACACTGGTCAGATTTCTGGCTTTCTGGAGATGCCGGACTTCCTCGATCGCTTTGGAACCAATGGCGCATTCACGAACGTACGGTCTGGCAGTATCACTGGTCTCTTGTCTATCGGATCACTACTTGGTGCGCTGCTTTCCGCACCGATCGCGGACGTCTTCGGCCGTAAGATTTGTGTGGTCGTCTGGAACGTGGTATTCGTTTGCGGAGTGATTATCCAGATTGCCTCGGTCACTTCCTGGGTGCAGCTGATGATGGGTCGTTGGCTTGCTGGTTTTGGGGTTGGTGGTCTTTCGGTGCTTACACCAATGTATCAATCGGAAACCGCGCCTAGACAGATTCGTGGTGCACTGGTCTCCTGCTACCAACTCTCGATTACCTTCGGGATCTTTCTTGCAGATGCCATCAACCTTGGGACGCACAAAATTAATGGCTCGGCCTCGTGGCGAATTACCATGGGCATCGGCTTCCTTTTTCCGCTGCTCATGGGCACTGGCATTTTGTTCCTCAGAGAATCGCCACGTTGGGACTACCGTCACGGGCGCATCGATCGAGCCAGAACTACAATCGCGCTGTCTTATGGTGTGTCAGAAAATCACTGGGAAGTCCACCGAGAGATGGAGGAGATTAGAGAAAAGTTCGAGGCTGAGAATGCTGGCGGGGGGAAGCATAAATTCTACGAAGTGTTTACTGGGCCACGCATGTTCTACCGTACATGCCTGGGCATGACACTTCAGATGCTGCAGCAGTTGACCGGCGCAAACTACTTCTTCTACTACGGCACAAGTATATTCGCTGGTGTGGGCATTAGTGACAGCTATGTCACTGCTCTCATTCTTGGTGCTATCAACTTTGGTAAGCACGTATAAAGTTGATCATTAGAATCATCTGCTGACGACACTACTCCAGGCATGACAATTCCTGGCTTGTTTGTTGTGGAGCGTTTCGGACGTCGCCAAGCTCTGATAAGTGGCGGCCTGTGGATGTTTCTCTGCTTCATGATCTTTGCTTCTGTCGGACACTTCCTGTTCCAGCAGGGTATCGAGACCTACACTTCCGGTATTGTCATGATCGTCTTCGCGGCTCTATTCATCGCCGGCTATGCGATGACCTGGGCACCAATCGTCTGGGCCGTCATTGGCGAGATGTTCCCGACACGCTACCGCGCCCAAGCCATGGGACTTAGTTCATCATGTAAGTATCCCATACCTCGAAGAAGCGGCTCCAGCTAGGTATATCTTGTTTGAGACACTAACAGACTCGTAGCAAACTGGCTGTGGAATTTCCTTCTCGCGTTCTTTACGCCATTTATCACCGCCGACATCGATTATCGGTACGGGTATGTCTTCGCAGCATGCTGTTTCACTGGTTCCTTCGTTGTCTACTTCTTCCTGTGCGAAGCCAAGGGCCGAACCCTGGAGGAGATCGACACAATGTACATTACGCACGTCAAGCCGTGGCAGTCGAGCAAATGGGAGCCGCCAATGGGAGAGGATCTGATCACAGCAGACGCACTATACCTCACCCCGGGCGCGAGGGATATCAGAAAGGCCAACGCCGCAGGTATGGAAAGCGGGCAGAAAGTCGAGGATGTACCGTCTGCCACTGAGTCGCACGGTATACACGATGTTAGTGGCACTGGCCATAATGTCGAGGCTGCGGGTGTGCGTGGTAACAGTATTGCGTAGCAACATATTACATGACAGTAACTCTTTTGAATCCCACTCTGCCAGAGCTTACGCGCATGAGTTGAATCGGTCCCAAGCTGCTCGATAAAACATCGTTCGTCTGCACCATTGAAGCTTTCACTGGCTTCCATCTGGCGGGACGATAAGAAGCTCCTCACCTACGCGCGCCAGCCTGAAGTCGACCATGGGCCATACGGTGAATGCGCCGAACGGCTCCAACTCAACAACAGGATGCATGCTCACCTTCGAGATGTCTGACCATGTCTGTACAGTCCTGTGATTCCGCTCCATGCCAACGACCGAATGTGAACCTGACGGCTCGAATGCCTCCCTGGCCTCTTTTGTCCTTTGACCGCTTCCAGCAGCCAAATCCCCGCGTACCTACCGCCTAACTGCTAGGTATCTCAGACCCTCATCACCGCTCACGGTAACAACCCGGTGACATTTCAGCACTGTCGCTATATTCTGCTTGTCAAGATCGTAAGATGGCAGGTATAAGATTTGAGGAATGGCGGTGGCAATGTTTGCCAGCTCAGAATGCGCAGGGTCGGACGGTTTGATGTCTTTGGTGTGTGTGCTTTCGAGAGAACTTGGTGATTGCTGCCGCCCCTGGCGCCTTGGAGTTTGATGTCCCAGGTAATAATAATGGTTCATCGCTCAGGATTACTTCGCATCTCCTGTGCCCATTTCGTTGCGGCTCTTCGGAAAAGTAAAAGCACGTTGTACTTCGTTATGGAGACAGAGCCCGGAGGGGGCTTCAAACACAATATGGGCGCTTGCCGGTGTTCTAGCCCTTCTTGCCATTGAGAAAGGTATCGGCGTGCATGTTATCTTCGCTCTCTCCAAGCGGCGCATAGATGTCATGCAGTCGTTCGTGGGTGGTCGATGCCTTGTGCAAAGGAAAGTAGACGGTAAGGTGCGGTTCTGGACTTCAGCGTGGCCGGTGTTTGAATTGGTGCTGCCGCGTTGACCTTCGCGAGTGTCAGCATAGTAGTGAGGCCGGCATCGTGCTCTGCAGACTGTGCATGTGCCGGTCCAAGTGAGCGCTTGCTGAGCAACTGCCATTGCTTTTAGTCGCCCGTGAATGACGATCGTGATGAATCATGACCGGCAACATGCCCGTGATACACGAGTGCCGTGCTGTATGGAAACGCCACTTTTATTATCTGAAAGGAGCACAGCCACCTCAAGCACCAACCCTCCACCGCCTTCCGCCCATTGCCCGCCTCATCAGCATCACCCCTCGGCAAGCTCTCGGCAAAACCATCCATTTCCACAACTATATAAGCAATACTGCCCGTCCCTTGACTTCAAGCACTAGCACATCCGGTTTGGAAAGCTGCCTCTGCTAGCCAAGTCAGTAAAACTCCCTGATCTTGATCACCATATGTTGGTCCACCGCAAACTTGTGGCTGCTCATACTAGAATTGGCTGATCGAGGTAGGATGTACGTTCTCTGCACCCTTCGTAAGTGACATGTTAGTATGTATGCGCTTGCTAGAAAATCGGGTTTCTTTTTGCTGGTATTGAGGGTGTAGGTGGTTTGCTGCTTTTGCTGGGTGGGCGCCGATGAGGTTGGATTTCTCTTCTGCCCTGGGTTCAATTCGACTTCATTTAATTCAGCCTAATGCCATTTTGTTCCCTCACTTCGAACTTGACCTTCTCTCATTGCTGTGACCGCTCACTGATCAGATTCAATGATGTCATCGGCAATGACTTGTCATGTCAAGACGAGCGCAAGAGAGACTTGGTGCGGGAGTCACTAATGCATTTTGACGACTCTTATGCATACAATCGATCTTGGGTATCATCGCTCGGTACTAAGCTTCCCATCCCTAGTCAAACGCCCAAGCGCCGCCGCTAATGCCCTCATGTCATTGCACACTTAAACAACACCAACCTAGTCCGCCCCCGGACTCGCCATAGCATTGTACTTCTCCCCTGCACTTTTGAACAGCTCCTCCTGCTGCCGTATCAACTCCTCGTTGCTCAACCCACTCTGCTCGATCTTGGTCTGCTTCCGTTCCCTGGTTTGCTGACTACTCTTGAATCCCTCAGCAACCTTCAGCAGCTCAGGAACATAGCTCTCGAACCCCAAATCCTCCAGCGCTTTCGTGATGTGTTCGCACGCAATCGTCTTCTTGGCCTCTTTCTCGGCAATTTCGTTGGCCTCTGACGAGAGCATAGTAATGAATTCGACGCAGCATTCGATCAAGAGGTCTCGCGTGTCTTTCGCGAAGGACATGGCGGACTTGCCGGGGGCGGAGTCGGTGCTCGAGCTGAAGGCATTGCTGGAGCCGGACACTGATGGAGAGGCGAGGACTTCGTTGATGATTTTCTGGACAGTAGCTTTGGGGAGGGAGAGGTCGTCGCTGCCTGGAGCCAGATATGGTATGTCAGTGATAGGATCAAGGGAACGGGTGGAGGAGCGCATACCTCCGAACTCCTTGTCAGACATGTTTGTGCGATCAATCAGGCAAGAACAGTGTGCCTAGTTGTTGGATCAGATCCGGCGCAAGAGAATGTACTGTTCATCACGCTGCACTACTGTTGATTGCCGTCGGCTGTCGGGAGAGCCAAGACTTCCACGCGAAGTCGCGCTGGCTCCTTTCAATAATTTGCTTGCGCTCTACACACCTCTTCCTCCTCCTCACCATCATCATGTTTCCAAGGTATGTCCACAAACTTCCCTCTTCGTATCCACTCGTTGCTCTGATGACAAGATGTCGCCCCTATCATACCAACGGGCTCTTCGAGAGTCTCTGTGGTGATTGACTCGCGGCGCCAAACCGCTGGCTGATTGCAACACCTACTCTTCACTTCAGCACATTTGAGATGCTTCCTAGAGCATACGCTGACTTGACCATAGGTTGCAATGTACACTCCTAGATCTGCGAGATGCAGCACGATGACGGCGGAGGTGGTTGGCTCGCTTGCAATGAGAAAAAGAGTAGTCCAGTGGTGCTTGAGCAACAGGTTGGTCTTCCTTCCCACATACTAGCACGCGTACTACACGGATACTTCATGATGAGTAACAAAATCAAGTACTATCAAATTCCTATTCCCATGAGGAGCAAAATTTTATGGTTCGATTACCTGATACACACCATCCACCGAACACTCATTTGCATCAGCGGTCACGAGCATGCGCTGACTTGCAGCAGGTGGGTTTCCCTGTATCAGCATACCCTGAGTGCACACTAATCGGTAAGTCTACTTCCACTGTGATCCCATTTCATATGATGCGACAAAACATTCCATGCTAAGCCTGAAGGTGTTTGACCTCGTGCTGATCAAAATGTATGCTTTTCATCTTTCGACTGATTGGAAACGCCTTTCATGCTTTTCTTGCTTCCATCTATCCACATTATTGAAGCTAATGCGAGCCTACAGCACATCCATCCACATCACTCCTGGAACGCCTTCAGCTCCTCTGCATTCCACGTCAAGAACTTGCCGCTTAACTCCTTGGGCGCGTTCACCACCAGCTTTGCCATGACATGTCCTGGTTGCTCCGGCTTCAACAGCCCACCAGTCTCCTTCAGCTCCTTGAACTTCGCCGCGTCCTTCTCACTCATGCTTGTATTGTGCTTCTCCCGGATGTCCCTTTGCATCTCAGTATCCACCACACCTGGCCGAACAGCGATACTGACAATGTCCTTTTCCTCATGGCCGAGAGTGGCGGCCAAGTGGTTGAGCGCAGCTTTGCTCGATCCATAAGCCCCCCATGTTTCGTACGAATTGGACGCAGCGCCAGAAGAGGTGAAGAGGATTGTGCCCTTGCTTTCGCGTAATAGAGGCAAGGCAGCTTGGGCGATTGCGACGGCAGAGAAGAAGTTGACGTCGTATGCTTTCCTCCACTCTTCTGCTGAGCTATCTTTCACACGCTTGACCGGATCAAGGACCCCATGGTTGACCACGACGCCATCGAGCTTCTGAAAGTGCTTCCTGGCGGCCTCTACAGCCTTTTTTCCCAGCAAAAAGTCGGATGCATCTCCGGTCACGACCGCGACCTGGCCATTGTACTGCTTCTCCAGCTCGCGCAGCGGTCCTTCGCTCCGGGCTACGACGACCAGCTTGTGGTTTTGCTTGAGGAGATAGTGCGCTATGGCTAGGCCAATGCCACGGGATGCGCCAGTGAGGAGGATGGTCTTTGATTGGCTCATTGCAGGAGTTAAGCAATGTATGCGGCTTGCGGTGGACAACAACACGCGAGCTTAGGACGACACGCGAAGAAAATTTGGCAAGCTCGCCAGCTCCTACCCCACGTCGATATTTTTGCCCCGCAGACGTCAGGCGTCATGTTGCCACTGGTGCCCGACCTGAAGTTCAGATACTACATGTACATGTGGTATTGTTAATGATAAAGCATAGACTGTTCCAAGACATCGGAGTGCAATTCGAGGGTGAGTTCGAGACTGGACATTGGCATACATGTCTAGGCATTCATCTCAGAAGCGACCCATCAAGCACCAGCACCAAGTCTTCGTGTAGCATATGCGGCAGACGACAGACATGGAGACGGGATAAGTTCATCACAAAGCAATCTTTCAATCTCTCCTGCTCCTCCCTTGATAAGTCCTCGGTTTAGCTCTGATCACTCCCCACTCGCCCGAATTTCAGATGCTTGTGACCTGCATATTCACAGCATGGCGGATGGAGCACCTCCTGCAAAAACGTCCTCCACGTTCACGAATGCAGCCGAGACCGTCAGCACAATCATCCTCGGCGCCGGCATCATCGGATGCTCAACCGCATTTATCTGGCTCAATCTGGCAACACGAAATCCGATTCGACCCACCTAGTTGAATTCTCATCAGAGCTGTTTGCCGGTGCTAGTGGCAGGAGTGGAGGGTTTCTTTCTGCGGATTGGTTCGGACCTGGCAGCGCAGAATTGGGCCAACTGAGCTTCAAGTTACATAAAGAGTTGGCCGAGAAACATGACGGCACACGTAATTGGGGATACGGCAGGAGCACAGGAACCAGCTTGGTAGAAGGTCGCCATCTAGGAAGCAGAAGGGCAGCAGGAACGAAGATTGGATGGGCGAGGGCTGCAGCAGGGCAGAAGCTGCCGGTGTACATGAGTCCAGGGGTCTCAAATGGGGCCGGCATGGTTGAAGAGAAGGACCGGCGATGAGGTTGATATTATTAGCGAAGACGAAAGCACAGCTCAAGTAGATCCGCTGCGACTTAGCCAGTGGCTGTTGAAGACGAGCCTGGAGAGAGGTGTCCACCTACACCAGCCTGCTCGTGCTATTCGAGTTTCCCGCGACCCAGAGACCGAATACCTTAGCAGTATCCTGCTGCGACACGACAACGGCGAAGAGTACACAAATCCTTGTACTCGACTCGTCGTCGCAGCCGGCGCCTGGTTTGCACAGGTCTATTC
This sequence comes from Teratosphaeria pseudoeucalypti, assembly GCA_013403795.1. NCBI lineage: Eukaryota > Fungi > Ascomycota > Dothideomycetes > Mycosphaerellales > Teratosphaeriaceae > Teratosphaeria > Teratosphaeria pseudoeucalypti. The sequence continues at coordinate 40,496 of JABBMZ010000085.1, forward strand.
CGATCTTTTCCCAAGCAGTTCGCTCAAGCTGGGCATCATTCAGCTGGCTGGACACAGCGTCGTGGTCCGGTCTCCACGATGGAAGCAAGAGATGGAGGACAAGGACGGCTGTCATGCGATCTTTACATCAATTCAATCAGGTTTCGGCCCTGCAGTTTTCTCGCGGATCGGTGAGGAGATATACATTTCTGGTCTCAATGACGCTGCCCTCCCTTTGCCCGAGACCCTACGAGAAGCGCACATTGATCAGGGATCTATTGCACAGCTCACAGCAATCTCGCATAAGCTTCTTGGACCAAACGCAGCGGATGAGATGCCTTCGGATATTGAAGTCGTCCGAGAGGGTGTTCCCGCCTAGTGACGAGACTAGGCATGCCTATTTTGGCACAAGTGCCGGATGCGAGGTTGGGAGGTGGTTGGCGGACAAAGGAGAGGCCAGGAGGAGGCGTTTTCGTGGCCACGGGGCATGGTCCTTGGGGTGTTAGTCTCAGTCTCGGGAGTGGAAAGATCATGCAGGAGATGGCTGAAGGGTTGTAGACGTCGGCGAATGTGTCGGGGATGGGACTGCAGTAGGCTTATGAGACTGCAACGATTTGAAGGCCAGTGATAGCCTCGTCTTACGATGCACCCTACTCCGCCACGGGGATCAGGCTGACATTGTAGACCGTGAAGAAGAAGACGAAGCAGATGGCCATGCCGACCATGGTCGCTTGTGTGCATGCACGTTGGCCGAGCCAAGCCAGCTCCATAGATCGACAGCCAGTGTGATTCACAGCACGGCCGCGGCAGCCAGACATACGTTCAGGTGCTGGTTTGCAGGTAGGCCTGCGAAGCCGAGACTGGAAGTTATGGTTGACAGATGCCAGTGATCTCCATGGCCAGCAAGCTTCACCGTCCGTTCGATCAGCATGAATACTAGGGCCCCAAGATGCTTGAACCTTCGTCATACCGAAAGCAGCTCTTTGTTTTGTGGCGTATGTTCTGACAGTGCATCCAAAAATTCCTGCCCAGGCAAGACAAAACAGCATTCGAGAGCCCCTAAAGCACGCACTCAGGCCCCATGGTTTCAGTCACAGAAAACCAAATCGGACCCAAATCCACTACACCAGCTCTTGGAGAGTTGTAGCAGAATGATGAAAGATCAAGAAGTATCTGTGAACTTCCTGCATGATTGCCTTGTCATCGAGGGAATTGAACATTTCCAGGAAAACCCTCGTACTTCCTGATTTGCGGACACTCTTTGTTCAGGTAAAAGCAAAAGTAAAGACTTAGATTCTACCTCTCGAGCCAGCTCGATGCAAGTTATCCCTCCATGCTGGTGTCAGTAGCGTCTACAACAATGAAGCGGGCGACAGCGCTTGAGGTGATGCTTGGTGTAGATTTTATGCTTGCTGATCACGAGGTTTACAAGTCCCCGCCATATCACGAAATAATCCATTCTCGCAACAACTGCTAGTCATTAATCTGCATGATATTGAAGCCTGTCCTAAGCACGCCGCTGTTTGGCCGTCTGCCACGACTCAAGACAGGACCATGAATATCGCACACGTGAGTGATCGGGTGGATTGGTCGTGCTGCGCTCTACAATTGGTATGTACATGTAGAAGGTCACGCTTGCCCGGACGTGGTATCCTAGATAGCATTTACAATTGTAGCTCTTAAAGGCGTGATTCGGGTGCGTAGCCGATAGCTGCAACCCGATGCCGATCGCCAGAACGACCTGCGCTCGATATTTACAATGCGATATGCATCAGTCATCCAGACCGTTGTATATGGGCAAGCTGAAGTGCAGGCTGAAACAGATCTTTTCGAAGTTGCTTTTGTTCAACAAGGGGAATATGGGGGTACCTTCAATCGATAATAATGACCGCTGCTCACATGTGGGCGCCAAACAACCGGATCTGCCGGATGGCACGGCCAAGAAGCGGATCTTGCTCAATGCATTTGACATGTCAAGTATGTTCACAAAATGACTACACACAGCTCCTTCACTCACTATTGATCAGCGATCGGTCACCTCTCGCCAGGACAATGGAAACGCCAGGAGGACCGGAGCACCGAGAAGCGTCGCCTAGATTACTGGATTGACCTCGCAAAACTGCTGGAGAAGGGCGACATTAATGCTCTGTTCCTAGCAGATACGTATGGAGGCTACGACACCTACAATGGCTCGCTCGACGACTGCATACGGAGAGCCGCACAATGGCCCATGACCGACCCGACGATCCCAATCTCTGCTATGGCCGCTGTGACCAAGAACCTGTGCTTTGGAATCACTGCCAGTACGTCGTTCGAGCCGCCATTCCTGCTAGCGAAGAGATTCTCCACCCTGGACCACATGACGGAAGGCCGGATTGGCTGGAATATTGTGACGTCCTACAAAAAGGCCGCGTTCAGGGCCATTGGTCTGGATAATCCGATTGAGCATGACGAGCGATATGCACAGGCAGACGAGTATCTTCGCGTACTGTATAAGCTCTGGAATGGCTCCTGGAGTGACCATGCCATCATCGCCGATAGAGAGAATGATGCGTATTTTGACCCCGACCAGATACGAACGATCAGACATCACGGCAAGTATTTCGATATGGATAGCCGCCACATTACGGACCCTTCGCCGCAGCGAACGCCGTTTCTGTTCCAAGCAGGCACGTCAGATGCCGGTTCAGCGTTCGCCAGCAAGCATGCTGAAGCCATCTTCGTGTCCAGTCATAGTCCCGCAGTCCTGCGTCCCAAGGTTGACAAGATCCGACAGTTCGCCGCTGCAGAAGGCAGAGATCCTCGATCAATCAAGTTCTTTGCCTCGTTCACACCTGTTGTTGGACGGACGGACGAGGAGGCACAAGAGAAATTCCACTCCTACCAAAGTACTGCGTCTACAATTGGTGGTCTGGTCCTCTTTTCTGGCTGGACCGGGGTAGATATCTCCAAGATTCCACTGGATGAGGATATTACGGCGGACGACTCGAAGGCGGCGCACAAGATTACGTCGATGATGAATGCTTTCGCCACGACGAGCAAAGACATGCCGCGCTGGACTCCACGCATTGTCGCCGAGAAGGCGAGCATCGGAGGTCTTGGTCCGGTGGGCGTTGGCAGTCCAGCGACCGTGGCAGATGAGCTGGAGCGATGGATCGATGAAGCAGATATTGACGGCTTCAATCTGGCGTACGTCACCACGCCTGGGACGTTTGAAGACGTGGTGGAACTCCTGATACCTGAACTAAGGCGCAGAGGATTGTATCCTCAGCAATCCGAAGCCGGCTTGACCCTCCGGGAGAAGGCGTATGGTAGAGGCCAGATCAGGTTGCGTGATGATCATATCGGCAGCTCGTACAACTACGATGTGTATCAGGAGGAGCCGCCGCACCCAAGCAATGCCTGGTATGAGAAGAATGCAAAGTTAAATGGACAGCCAGAAAAGGCATCAGCTACGGTGGGCGCGGCTTCCATCGACAATCTCGCGTCTTTGACCTCCAAGGAGGATGATCAGGGCCCTTCGTACTCAGCGAGCGGAGCAGCGACGCTGATAAACGAAGACCGCTGGCCTCGCGAACAGAGCTTGCCGCGGGACTTATTTCGTCGGATTTATCCTGCGTGAACACCATGGTTCGCTGCAAAACCTTCTGGCCTTGAGACATGCGTGAGACTGGAATAGCTTGAGCTGCACGCAGCGCCTACGCATGTCAGCGTATACCTTCCGTAATTGCTGTTAATGTGCCTTTCTTTAAGATGATCTTCTAGCCGCATTCAGACATGCCGTGCCCTCTCAACATAGCGTCCCACTTTCCCAACATTAGTGTCATCGAGGAGGCCACAATCATATCGACTATATCGAAATCCTGTGGACAGGCATAGTCGTGGCCGTAACTGTTAGATTCATCGGTATTGTATCCGGCCGACAGTTGACACACTTCCCGCGTCAGCCCATGGACCTCTAGACGTGGACGAGTGACAACCTCATGCAACGACTGGCCTTTCCATTGGCCGTTCGATGTCGATAGTCCCTTAGACGCGGACCACCAATAAGACGGATCAGCCCTGATTCGTGCTCTCTGTCCTACGTAGGACGTAGCCGACAACACGACAGTTCCGGGCAATATCTTTGCGAGCGTCGTGGTGCGTTCTTCCGGGACTTTGGCCGACGACCAGATTGTTCATTTCTTTCTGCACCTGCATGCTTGAAACCTTGTTTGCCGAAACTCCAACGGATCTGCATCCAATGATTATTATTGCGCATCTGCTACACGGTGACTATATGCTACACTTCAACCTTCACATGCTCGTCATCCGTCAGTTATGGTCCCACAATTTTACAGGGAGGTACTGTATGAGAAACTGCAAGGATGGTGCAGATGTCGCGTGCTCAATCCGCCGCAGGTCCGCAGTCTGCAGATCGTTTGTTCACTAGAAGTTATTGCTCGTCCGGAGGAGCGAATGGCACTCCCGATGATGATAAGGACGGTACCGCAAAGCGGTCGGGGACTCGGTATACGGTGTACCGCCCACAAGTGTGAGACTTGAGCCGGACGTTCACGCCCTTGCATAATGATCAACGATCTCATCTGCAGCTTGCAGCCTACCTATTCACCAGCCTCACTTTCATGAGATGGCGCGAATGTACGAAAGATGCTGCAACTTGCAAGGGTTCCCCAGCGGCTTCGAAATCCCCGGAAGACTAAGTCATGTCTTGTAGGGGTGTCAAGCCGAAGTTTACTTTGACCACTGGTACTTCTACCTGCTGCTAGTAGTGACTGGAGCGGCCTGTCGTTGGCGTCCGCATCACCCGACCTGTCACTCGGCCTACCAGCATCCGTCTTCGTACTAGGAACAAGGGGTCCGTACGCTCAAGCTTCCGTACCGCCTAATAACGGCGCAAAAAGCGGCCCTTGATCAGGTACCGAAGCATGAACAGCAATATAAAAGCATACAGAAGTAAGGCGATGGCCCCTTGAATTACCCTACTCAGATGCCGGAATTGGCAAAGAGATGCCCCTTGGCCTTGGGTCAGGAGGGATATAGCCAGATACATATGCGCTGTATGATGAATCATCTGTGGCTCCTTGGTACGAGGTACCGACCCTCTGGGTTCGTAAGATTTCCAGAACTGCCGCCTCTATCTCTCTGTATACTTGGTACTCGGTCCCAACCTTGTCGCGGAAGAGATGTGTACTTAGTTCGAGGATCTCCCTGCTGCACTACCTGTTTGCTTCCTCACCTTCGCCTTCGAGCCGTCGCGACCGCTCTTCCGCAACACAATGGCTGTTCTTGAAGCTCTGGCTCCTTTGAGCCTTTTCTCCGTCATCTTGCGGACTTGTGCATTGCTCGTTGTTGGCTTGGCGCTGAAGGTAAAGCCGGCTGGATCCATTGATGTGCTGATATGCTAGTGGGGCGCTAATGACCGATGACAGACTGTCTATGTCGGTTATACAAACCCTCTCCGTCGCGTTCCTGGGCCATGGTATTCCCTCTTCACCAATCTTGTCCTCAAGCGCGCGGTTGCCAGCGGCCGCCGTATCTTCTACATCGATGATCTACACGTTCAGTACGGCTCCGTAGTCCGTATCTCGCCGAGTGAGATCTCAGTGTCCGATGTCGAGGGATTCAAGCAGATACATGCCGTGACGAAGCCGTGGGCCAAGGACATATGGTACGAGAAACTCACCAACTTCCCTCGGCACTCGGTCTTCACCTTGCGCGCTCCCAAGGATCATGCTCAGCGCCGAAAGCTCTTCGCCAGAGGCTTCAGCAAGACCTACTTGCGGGAACATTGGGAGCCGGCTGTCAGAGAGCAATGTCTGCTTGCCGTCGACAACATTAAGAGAGAAGCTCTGGCAGGGTCCGCTGACGTCTTGAAGTGGTTCACCTTCATGGCGACAGACATTGTAGGAGTGCTGGGATTTGGTGAATCATTTGGCACGCTCAAACTTGGTCGGGTAGGTCCAAGTAAATGTTGTCACTCGCGCCACTGTTCTGATGTCCTCATAGAAGACCGAGTATATTCGTGTACTGGAGGCCGCCGTGAAAGGCAACGGTATGGGTGCTGAGTTGCCATGGCTACGCGCCATCCTGGCACGAATGCCAGCCAAGGCTCTGCAGGAAGCATTCAACTCGACAAACTACGTGCTGAGCTACGGGACGAAGGCGGTCGAGAACGCAAAGAACAAAGGCGAGAACTCGACACTCATGGCCGCTGTTCTGGCAGAAGCCGCCAAGGAGGGCTCGACTCTCGACGACATGACTGTCAGGACCGAAGCAACCTCTCTTATCTTTGCAGGTTCCGGGACCACCGCAAACACCCTGACCTACATGCTTTGGAGCATAATCAGGAGGCCAAGATTGCATGAAGCCATCGAGAAAGAGGTCGCAAGTGTCAATGGCACATTGTCGGATGCGAGGCTCGAAGAACTGCCATTGCTAAATGCATGCATCCAAGAAACGCTCCGTCTGTACTGTGCAGTCGCTGGATCTCTGCCTCGAAACGCTCCTCCCAGCGGTGCGAACATTGCTGGATACTATATCCCGGCGGGTGTTACATGCAGTACACAGGCCTACACTCTGCACCGGGATACGGCATCTTGGTCACGACCCGACGAGTAAGATCAGGCCAATGTTTCCCAAAAGATTGACAGAGCTGACACTGACCCCTCCAGATTCAACCCATACCGCCACATTGAGACAGACCGCCTGGACCAATCCGAGCAAGCAAAGAACGCCCGCGCCACCTTCTGCGGCTGGGGCGCTGGTGCATATACCTGCTTGGGCCAGCATTTGGCCATGATGGAGATGCGTCTGGCCGCCGCATACTTCTTTCAAGAATGCAAAGGCGCGAAGCTGGGTCCGACCGCTGAGAAGGACATGGAGCTGGAGAATTACTTCGTCATTGTGCCGAAGGGCAAGAAGTGCGAGATCACGCTGGCTTGAGTTTCGATATAGAGTGAAGTGATGTCGTTCTGATACACGTCGTACATTTCCTGACGGTATTGTATTCTTGGGAAGTAGATTTGTGCTTGTCTTGCTCAACAAGATTCAATGAGGCTACAGCTTCGCCTTTGACCTGCGCCATTCTGATAAAGAGTTCAAGTCCAACAACGGCGCCGGATGTGGACTCGGGGTCGCAGGCGCATTCGGCCTCCATCTCCACTTGCGTGCTGTACCTGCATCCAGCCGGCCCTCAAGACTATCCACAACGTAGTTCCCAATCACCGGCATGAACTTGAACCCGTGAGCCGACCCTCCCACCGCCATGTGTAGACCGCCGTGCTTCGGATGAGGTGAAATAAGGAAGTGGAAGTCCGGCGAATCCGCATCCCAGCATATCCGCGTCTCAAACCACGGCCGGTCTGCAAGCTCCGGAGCCAGCTGTCTCAGCCACGATCGAAGGAAACTCTCAATTGGTTTGGGCATGCCGTCGGCCTTGTTGTCGCACCGGTAGCGCGGCAAGGAGATGTTAGGATGAGAAGCTGGGTCGTAGTTGGTTACGAAATGAACGGCACCGATCTTGATGATGCCGTCTTCCTGTGGCGGAGAGATAATGCCCCCTTGAAGTGGTCAACGATGGGTAGGGATTTGTACTTCTCTATCTCGGAAGGCGTGAGCTGAATGTGGCCGATAGTATGGCCTTTCGCGACTAGTTGTCCTTCGAGGTTTAGAATGCTGGCTGCGGCAGCTCCGGCGGCAACGATGACTAGGTCTGCCTTGTGGAAGGTCCCGTCTGCTGATTCGGCACCGATTGCATGTCCAGACTCATCATACAATATATCGGTTACAAAGCCAGAATCGCCAACGATATACCCAACCCCTATCGCCTTCGCCGCCTCAGCCATCCTCTGTAATGCAAGCCTGGCGTTCGCCCAACCTGCAGAGCTGTTCCAGAAGATCTGCCAACCTTCCATTGCACCGCAATAGGCCGGCCATCGTTGACGGACTTCGCCGGCGCTCACCTGCCCCGCCGGCTCGAATCCTTTCTCCGCAGCTACTTTGGCTGAACCGCGAATGAAGTCCAAACTTGATCCTATCTCGGGCGCTGCGAGAAGCCATCCGCATCTATGGTATAAATGTCCGAATAGACTGTCAGGGTCACGCCAGACTTGAATGCTTTCGCAGGCAAGGTTGGCGTATAGCGAGTCTGGATAATCTGCTCGTATGACCTTGTTGATGTCGTTTCCGGCTGCAATTTCTGATGGCGGTGAGAAGCGATCAAGCACCGTGACGCTGTTGTAGCCCCGTCTGGCCAGGTGATATGCAGTTGAAGTGCCGAATGTGCCACCACCAATAATGAGGATGCGGTTGTCTTTCTTCAAAGCAGGTGCCATGATTGGGAAGGGCCTTGCTTTTTGTTCAGGTTTCGTGAATTGGTGCTCTGGTGATATAGCGTTGAAATAGAGCCCGGACTGTACTCAGCTATGCCTTGGCCGGAATCCCGTAGAGCTCTGGGTATTGGCCGCTGCTGACGCCCTATCAAACGCCTGGTCCAATGCCCCTGGTGTTTACCCACTGCCCTTCCAGCAGCAGCGTATCAGCAACTTTGCGACGTCCAGAGCACGAATGAATTGCGTAGCAGCTTGATCATGGCTGTCGTGCGGTAAACATTACTTTACACAAGAATTGTGAAGGTCAATCCTGGAAGGCATCTACATTTTCGCTTTGGTATTAGGATATTATCAGCGAAATAGTCCAGCAGACATGGACAACAAGAAGTCAGCCAATAGCATAGTAGAGTCACCGCTGTCTGCACATCCGGATCTCGGAGTGGGCGAAGTCATCCAGAATTACCATGCTAAAGATGGGCAATACGTTCGAAGCTTCTCAGCAAGACACATTCACGTAAGTCTTGCACCAGACGAGAAGCTCCAGTCAGTTCTGAACAATCTTGCAGATCATCTCGGTTGGGGGCCAAATCGGAGCTGGACTGTTCATCTCAAGCGGCAAGAATCTTCGTGATGCGCGGCCCAGCGACTCTACTCCTCGCCTTCGCCACGGTATGCACGTGCGTCTGGGCCATGCTCCAGACTGTATCGGAGATGACAATCGCCTTCCCAACGTCCGGCAACTACATCGACTTCGCTGATCGATTCGTCGATCCTGCATTGGCCTTTGCTGGTGGGTTTGCAATGTGGCTCGGCTGGACCGCTATTGTGGCATCTAAAGCCACATTCTTCTCTGTGTTGGTGAATTTCTGGGCGCAAGACCGGATCAACGAGGCTGTCTGGTTCACAGTCTTCCTCATAATCATGGCAATTATATTCGTGCTGCCAAGCAAAGTCTTCGCATGGTTTGAGTACGTAACCTCGATCATGAAAGTCTTGGCTCTATTCATATTCCTGTTTGCGGCGCTTGCAATTACGTGTAGCGCTGGTCCAAATGGCTATGTACACCATGGGGAGACGTGGCAGAACGGGCTGGCATTCCGCAATGGCTTCAAGGGATACAGCAATTCGGTCCTTCTTGCAATTCTGGCTATTGGCGACAACAGCTTCACTGGATTTCTGGCCGGCGAGGCGAAGACTCCGAGATACTCCATCGCACATGCTGTCATCCTCGTTCCAATCCGAGTCACGATTCTGTATCTGCTGTCGATGATCTTCATTGGTTTGCTGGTCCCCGCCACCGACAAGAACCTGCTCGGAGGCTCTGGCGTTGCGGCATCGCCGTTCGTGATAGCTCTAGACGATGCCGGTATCCGTGGTCTTCCGGCGCTGCTCAACGTCGTGATCATATTCGGGTCGCCGCGATCGGCGCCGAAAGCGTCTATGTTGCATCACGCATCCTTCGCGCCATGTCACACCAGCGGCTGATACCTGGTGTGGTCGCTCAAGTAGACAGGCACGGTCGGCCTCGCGTAGCTCTGGGAATCACGTTCGCTGTCGCTATAGCCTTGACGTACTGTAATCTCAGCGCTAGCGGGATCACCGTCTTCAACTGGCTGGCCCAGATTGCTACTACAGGCTACTTCATGGTCTGGGTTGTCATTGGCATCACCAGCTTTCGCTTCCGAGCAGCTCTGAAGGCCCAGAGCGATCCGCTCTGGGACCAGCCGTGCGCATGGAAGACGAAGTGGTGGCCATATCCGCCCGCGTGGCTGCTTTGCGGTTGTTCGCTGTACACGGGTTGCTCATTCTACCTTGCCCTGTACCCAATCGGGTCAGAAACGCCAAGTGCGTATTCGTTCTTCCAATACCTGATCGGCCTGATTATGATCTTGGGCATGGGGCCGATATACAAGGTGGCTTTCCGGACGAAGCTGAGATGCCCTGCAGACGTGGACCTGTACACCGGGAGACGGGTGTTGACTGCGGATGAGATTGCCGAGTTGGATCGTTATCATGCACTGCCAGCCTGGCGCAAGTTAGGGACATTCGTCCAGCTGTGGTAGGGCCGATGAGCTTCGAGCTCGAGAATTCAGCGCCACCAAACGCAGCAGTGATGGGCGACTGGGTCCAGTACCTGTAAACGGGGAGGATTTGTGAAGAAGTATCGTCAGGTCTCGGAGCGTAGCCGTATACACTATCAGGGTAGGAGGTATAGGTTCAGATGTGCTGTCAGCATGCCGAGCGTCTGGTTGAATGTGTGATCTCACGAAGATGGGAGAGGCGTCTGCCTTTTGGACAGATTCATCTTGCGTAGGACGCGGGCAATGGACCGGTGCATATCACATGGCTCCTAGCGCCACGATTATGTATACTATTACGACGCTTGACTACGACGATACTTGTAGTAGGGTCTGGACTGCGTGTCAACGACGAATATAGAAAGCAGATGCGCCACGTGGAGGCAGGCTAAACCCAAAGCGGAAAGAACGCTGTCAATAAGTGATGGCTTACGTAGATTGGAAACCACTGAATGCAGGTGCCCTGAGATCTTGTACTGCTGCGAACTTGTGCACACATGATCTTCCGATGAAATGATCCCTTGAATTCTGCAGCATCGCATAAAGCAACGATGTCATGGCCAGAGACAGCAACAACTCGCGAACGGCGAGCGGCGACAAGGAGGAAGCAGAGGGATTGCTGCACCACCACCTGGCGGCATCGTCAAGAGAAGGATCGCCGGATGAGGATATCATAGAAGCCTATCCTGCCATCAACGGGCCCGATGGCGACAAGGGTGACGAAATAAGAAGGAGCGAAAGTGCAGATGGCAAGAGCGGCAAAGCTCGTGTTCCGATGCCTCGACGGCAAAGCTCGTTTGCGCAGCCCAGACCGAATGGGACGCCCAGGACGCCGAATCGAGTGAGATTCGATGTCGCAGAGCCGAGAGCGCAGCCGAACACATTAGAGCGGGATGGGTGGATCGACGAGGAGGATTTCCTCACTTCAGACGATGTGGATGACGGAGGCCCAAGAGATAGTAGAGGGCAACGCGCACCTCTGCTTACTGATATTCAGGCTCCAAGTGTGGCGCTTTCGAACGATCTATCAGAGTCGTTCAACCCAGCAGATCTGCTGGAATCGGCGCGACCGAAGAGCGGGTTGAAAAGCGCGTTCATGAACATGGCCAATTCTATCATTGGAGCGGGAATCATTGGACAGCCCTATGCCTTCAAGCAGGCCGGTCTACTCACGGGCATCATATTACTTGTGGCTCTGACGATCACTGTAGACTGGACGATTCGATTAATCGTGGTCAACAGCAAGCTTAGCGGGGCCAACAGCTTCCAAGCGACCATGGAGCATTGTTTTGGGAAGTCGGGGCTGGTGGCTATTAGTGTTGCGCAATGGGCATTTGCATTTGGAGGCATGGTCGCGTTTTGCATCATTATCGGGGACACGATACCGCATGTATTGGCGGCTGTGTTCCCGAGGTTGGAAGGCACGCCGGTGCTGTGGTTGTTGGCGGATCGCAGGGCAATTATCGTCTTGTTTGTGTTGGGCATTTCGTATCCTCTGTCATTGTACAGGGACATTGCTATGGTATGTCAAAACCGGATTGATTACAGCCTTACATCCATCGCTAACAATACCCTGTCCCTAGCTGGCAAAAGCCTCAACCCTAGCCCTGCTCTCCATGCTCATCATTCTCCTGACCGTCCTAACCCAAGGACCCTTGCAACCCGCAACCTCCAAAGGCCCCATCAGAGGAAGCATCCTCATCAACCCCTCCGGCGTCTTCCAAGCCATAGGCGTCATCTCCTTCGCCTTCGTCTGCCACCACAACTCGCTCCTCATCTACGGCTCCCTACGCACACCAACTATGGACCGCTTCGCCCGCGTCACGCACTACAGCACCGCAATCTCCATGCTCGCCTGCCTGGCCATGGCTTTAGGAGGTTACCTGACCTTCGGGAGTAAAACTCTGGGAAACGTATTGAACAATTTCCCTCAGCGTGAGGCGGGATGGATGGTGCAGCTTGCGCGTCTCTGCTTCGGGCTGAACATGCTGACTACACTGCCACTCGAGTGTTTCGTCTGCAGGGAAGTCATGACGGAGTACTACTTCCCCCACGAGCCTTACCATCCCAACCGACACCTCATTTTCACCACCGCGCTAGTCGTGAGCGCCATGACGATGAGTCTGATCACCTGCGACCTAGGCGTCGTGTTCGAGTTGGTCGGGGCGACGTCCGCGTGCGCGCTGGCGTATATTTTGCCGCCGTTGTGCTTTGTGAAGCTCACGAAGCGGAGGACGTGGGAGCATTGGGCGGCGTACGCGTGTATTGCGTTTGGGTGTGTCGTGATGGGGATCAGTTTGATGTCGAGCGTGGCGCAGATGGTGAGCGGGCATGGGGAGGGGGGTAGTTGTACGCGATAGCAATGATGAGGATCTATGGTGTACAGCCATACTTGCTGACCTGCGATGGATTTGTGCCACTGTCCTTGCGCCCTTCGGCTTCCGCAATATGATTATTGACCAAGCGGATCATGATTGAGCATCACATCGAGATCTGCATGCAGTCGCTTGACCTCACATCCTCGCTTCTTACGACGACCCTAAGCAGATGGTAATGTTCAGCGTCATGCGGATTCGCCGGTTTCAACCAGCTCCGCCGGCTGAAGATTCATGATCAAGGACAGAGCCGTGACGGCAGTAATCTAGCAGTAATAACTCAAGGAGTCTTTCTTCAAAGACATTTGAACCCTGCCAAAACCGCTTGGTGGCCTCAATCCATCGTCAACCACGTCCACCCACATCAACACAGCAAACACCATGTGTCTTTTCTTTCCTCTCCCTCGCGCTCACAATCGAGGATCCCACCAAATGCGTCGTGGACGATTCGATGAAAGCAACATGCAAGGACAAGCCATTCACTGTCTACTGGGTTGTGAGTACCCGCTTCCATGATCCTCACAGATTGGTGGACATCTAGCTGACGATGCGCGTGTTGCTTGATAGTGTCCCCCGGGCACGACGGCGGAGCTTAATACGCCAGGCCTACAATGTCAGGGTGGGACCGTCGATCCGAATTATCAGGATTTCTGTGTAAGTCTGAGCAGTTTCTTTGATGGGCGAGGGGGACTAATGAGGTGTATAGTGCGTTTTGGACCATTGACGGCGGGTGAGGTGGGATTTTGATGAGGCTACGGATCACGAAGGATGGTCAGGATTGATAGCCTGGAGTCTCATCCTGTAATCGGTAACGTAGCAGCCGGAAGATGCCCAGAATCAATCAGAAGACTGAGCAAAAGGCGGTCAATGTGAAAAATGCGTCGATGAGACGAGCGTGGAAGATAATAAGATGTGACCTCTACTGATTCCTAGACCATCCTGCCCCTCATAACGAAGGTGTTCAGTGCCAGGCGCCCAGCAATGGGTATAGCCGTTCATCTGTGCCAGCGCGAAAACAAGCATCTCATGTGGATAGAGGAGGCATGTCAAGTAGTAATGTGTTATTATTTAAGCTGGCATTGACTGTAGAGGGAGAAAAGGGAAGGAGATCAGGGTAAAAGTTGAATTTGTAAGAGAGTGCACGGACCGTGGGCGGGGATGGGAGCCTGAGGCTTGAGGCTTTGTGTGGAGGAGCTACGTTTCTTGAAGTGGTTGCTGTATACATATATAATTGTTGAATAGCTCGTCGTGATAGTGGAAGGGGGACATCGGCTAAAGGTCATCGCCTCGCACAATCACGAGATTCGCCCTGTTGCATGAGTCAGCCGTAATTCCTCACACCCCTAACACCACAGACCTCCACCACTCTCGAAGCCAGACCACACCGCCGCGATGGACTACGAGACGCTGAAGGAGCAATGGTCGGACATTGAAGAGCGCGACGGCATTCGCCTGTCATGGAACACCTTTCCCTCCACCCGAATGGAGGCCTCGCGCCTCGTCGTCCCCATCGGTGCCCTCTACACTCCGCTCAAGGAGAAGGCGGACGGCACACCACTCCTTCAATACGAGCCCGTCACATGTAAAGCGCCATGTCGCGCGGTCCTCAACCCCTTCTGCCAGGTCGACATGCGGGCGCGGATATGGATCTGTCCGTTCTGTCTTCAGCGCAACAACCTGCCGCCGCACTACAAGGACATCAGCGAGAACCAGATCCCGCCTGAGCTGCACCCGAGCAGCACAACCATCGAGTACCGGCTCGGTCGGCCAGCGACAACCCCGCCTATCTTTGTGTTTGTGGTGGATACGTGTCAGGAGGAGGACTCGCTGCAGGCACTCAAGGACTCGATCATTATGGCGTTGGGTCTGCTGCCGCCCAATGCGATGGTGGGTCTGATCACATACGGGACGATGGCGCAGGTGCACGAGCTGGGCTACACCGAGTGCGCCAAGAGCTTCGTTTTCAGAGGGAACAAGGACTACACCGCCAAGCAGGTGCAGGAGATGCTGGGCTTGGCCATGGCACCCGGTGCGAGGCCGGGCATGCAACAGATGCCGCCGCAGCCCGGTCGGCCTCAGGCGCCGCCGGTGGGTGGTGCTGCCATGCGCTTCTTGCTGCCGGTCCAGCAGTGCGAGGAGCAGCTGACACAGGTGCTGGAGGGTCTGCAGAGGGACCCGTGGCCCGTTGCGAATGACAAGCGTGCCATCAGGTGTACGGGCGTTGCGCTTTCGGTTGCCGTAGGCTTGTTGGAAGCCAGCTTCCAGAATCAGGGCGCAAGAGTTATGCTGTTTACTGGTGGTCCAGCGACTGAAGGCCCAGGCATGGTTGTAGGGCCTGAGCTCAAGGAGCAAATCCGCTCGCACCACGACATTGACCGGGACAACATCAAATACTACAAGAAGGCTCTAAAGTTCTACGACACGCTCGCCAAGCGAACAGCACACAATGGCCACATCATCGACATTTTCGCTGGCTGCTTGGACCAGGTCGGTCTGCTCGAGATGAAGGGTCTGCCCAACAGCACTGGTGGCCACATGATCTTGACGGACTCCTTCACCGCTTCGATGTACAAACAGTCTTTCGCCAAGATCTTTGACACAGACGCCAACGGCAACTTGGCCATGGGCTTCAACGCAAACTTTGAGGTCCTCACCACCAAGGAGCTGAAGGTCACTGGTCTCATTGGTCACGCCGTCAGCTTGAACAAGAAGTCGTCATCCGTGGGCGAGACCGAGTGTGGTATTGGCAACACCTGCGCCTGGAAGATGTGCGGTATCGACCCAGCGGCGTCCTTTGGTGTTTACTTCGAGATTGCGGGTCAGGGCGGTCCGGCAGCAGCCGCTATGCAACAAGGTCCTCAGAAGGGCCTAATTCAGTTCTTGACCTACTACCAACACAGCGCCGGGCAGTATCACTTGCGCGTCACCACCGTGGGTCGCAACATGTCTGGCCCGTCTGGTGATCCGGCCATCGCTCAGTCCTTCGATCAGGAAGCCGCAGCGGTTCTGATGTCCAGGATAGCAGTCTTCAAGGCTGAGGTCGATGACGGTCCAGATGTGCTAAGATGGGTCGACAGAATGCTGATCAGGCTTTGCTCGCGGTTTGCCGAATACAGGAAGGATGACCCGTCGTCGTTCCGACTGGAGAAGAACTTCACCCTGTATCCGCAATTTATGTTCCATCTTCGACGCTCACAGTTCTTGCAGGTCTTCAACAACTCACCAGATGAGACTGCATTCTACCGGCACGTGCTGAACCACGAGGACGTGTCAAACTCACTTATCATGATTCAGCCGACATTGGACAGCTATACCTTCGACCAAGAAGGTGCAATGCCCGTGCTTCTGGACTCGACCAGCATCCAACCACAGACGATTTTGCTTCTCGATACTTTCTTCCACATTCTCATCTTTCACGGCGAGACGATGGCGGAGTGGCGGAAAGCAGGATATCAAGATATGGAGGGCTACGAAAACTTCAAGGAGCTCCTCGAGGCGCCAAAGGAAGATGCTCGCGTAAGTCATTACAACCCATTTCGGCACACAATTTGAGACTGACTCTTTGCTAGGAACTCATCCAAGACCGCTTCCCGCTCCCCCGCTTCATCGTCTGCGATGCAGGCGGCTCTCAGGCTCGTTTCTTGCTCGCGAAGCTCAACCCGTCGACTACGCATACGTCGAGCAGTTATGGTGGCGTGGCGCAGACGGCACAAACGATCTTTACAGATGACGTTAGTCTACAGACTTTCATGGATCATCTGATGAAGTTGGCAGTCAGTGGGACGAGTTAGTGGAGTCGTTCTAGGAAGATGAGGAGGCATCTTGAGGAGTTGGAGGTGAAGCGTACGATGTGGGAGTAGCATGCCGAGGCGAGAGGAGATCTTTGTTCAAGGAGCGATGGCGTTTGGGTGGGAGATGTGGAGTGTGGATGGTTCTGGCGACGCTTAGGCAGGAAGCGTCTTCATGTCCTGAAACGCATCTATCCACTTCATAGTTGTCAGCAGAAGGCAATGTGGGTTCTATCTGCTGTTTGACATGAGCAGTGCGTACGCAACTCGAGGTAGCGTAACGAAGTCGAATGCACTTTTTGTTTGGTATTCACAATATAGATGCTGAGCTCAGGAGGAAGTCTTAAAGGTCTAGGCTGCAACACAGGTCACGCGATCCCACAATAGACTCAGACGATGTCTATTGAATATCATCACCGACCTCAAAAGCAATCTTCCCAATGGCCTTCCCGCTCTCCAACTTCTCATGTGCCTTCACCAAATTCGCCACCGACAGTGTCTCCTTCTCACTCACCAACGACGTGAGCCTGCCAGCATCATACAGCTCCGCCACCTTCTTCAGGATCGCGCCCTGCGACTCCAAATCATAGTTGTACACGCCTTTGCACAGCATCAGCTCCCACGTGAAGCTCAACGACTTCATAAATGCGTCAGGCGTATGTAACGCGGGTAATGGCTCGGAGACCTCTACTATCGATCCAATCTTGCCCCAAGGCGAAGCGATCGACGGCTTGTGGCATGTAATTGTTGGTAGAATGGCAGATGAAAATGTACTCCACCCCTTCCACCCCTGCAGTGTGCTGGATCTGGTCCTTCAGCGGTCTGTGATGATCAATCGTATGCGTGGCACCCATCTGCTTCGCATGCCCGATCGTCTCCTCCCTACTGGCCGTCACAATCACCTTGCCCAGCCTGAAGACCTTCCTCGCAAACTGGGTCGCGATGCTCCCGACTCCACCGGCCCCATTGATGATAAGGATCGATTTCTTCGCCTGCACGCCCGCAGGGTCATCGACTTGCAGCCCCCAGTGATCGGCCAGCAGCTCCCACGCCGTGAGACTGACCAGAGGCACCGCCGCAGCCGTGGCCCAATCTAGCGTGCGCCGTGGAGCCCGGTCGACCCAGCACCCCGGAATAGAAGACTTCATCGCCTCGCTTGAAACCCTTGACGTTGGCGCCGACGGTTTCGACGACCCCTGCGGCGTCGAAGCCGGTGATGTCGGCGGCGGGGAAGGCGCCTTGTCGGATCTTGGTGTCGACGGGGTTGACGGCGCAGGCGGCGATTTGGACCAGGAGGTCGTTGGGGCCGGGTGTGGGGCGGGGGATTGTTTGGAGTTGGAGGGTGGCGGCAGGTGAGATGTCGGTGGTTCCTTTTCGGAAGTGAATGGCTTTCATGTCGGGCATCTTCTGCGATGTGTATCTGCGGGCCTGGGTCCTGGGGATGGTGAGACGGGGGAGGGAATTTGTGAGGCTGAAACGGGGCTTGTGAGGCTGATGGATTTCCAAAGGTCAGTCTTGCGGGATTGCCTCCCGATGATTGTGATGAAGACGGATGTTTGCTGTCTTTTATCAAGTCTGCTTAATTAGTCTGGAACGTCTGGGACGGCCACCAATAACAAGAGGTCTTTATTTTTTCTATTTCTCTGGGCGTACATGTACCAAGCATGGACATGGCATCGATCTGAGCGATGTGTCACGACGACAGTTGAGCCATTGTTGCAAAGGCCGCCTCTTTGTATTTCTATTAATCAATACATACAGTAATGAGCCGCGTGAGATGTTGGTGATCCGCGCAGGGCACAGGCGCCGCTTGCCTGGAGGGTCGACGATGCCAAGGAGCACATCCTCGCCACACGTTGGTTAGAACCATGATTTTGATGCCGACGACGAACCAGTTGCTATGGAGATACCGTCCATCTGCGAGCTTCTCCCTACCGAGATCATCGAGCCTCGTCTCCGTCAGGACCGTGTTCGTCGTCAGCGGCAGCGCTGCCACAAAGGTTCATGCCTGTTTCACCACCTTACCCGGCTTTCCTCCTGGTGATGAGCAGTGCCGCCAGTGCGACATGTCCCCGGGATGCGACGCGATGGCGCAAGCGATCGCTGATGTCGCCTCCTGCCTGCACCGGGTGTCCCTCATCTGTTTGCTGGTGGCCGAGCTCTGATCCAGGCTCCCCTTTGCTCTTCCAAATCCTTGATGCCTTGCGATCGAGCCGAGGATGACGAAGTCCACATGTTTGCACCCCCGTCGAGATGAAGAACTGGTGGACCGTCAGCCGCACCATAGCAACAGACGTTCGAGGGACAGGCGCACGAGCACACAACGAAAGCGCTATATAGGTACGAGGCTTTTGTTTCAGGCTTGCAGTCTCGAATTCCTGCCCATTGACCACTCACTACTCCCTCTGCCCTCTCCATATACCATCCTACCAGACAGACGACATGATGTCGCAGGGACAATCCTCTGCGCCGCCCCTGCCAGCGTTGCCCGAACGTGCTATGGCTCGCAGCAGCGAGGACGGCCGATCATCTGACGACAGCGATCGAAGGAAGACTGCATTTCGAGGATCATATCAGACTGGAAACACAGCGGTGGCCTCAATGATCGAATCGCCCGAAGATGTCGATCACAAGAAAGCATTCCGCAACTCATACCATTCCATCCACACCGTCGTCCCGTCGATCATGGAGCGGCCCTCAGAAGAGCAAACCGAGCGGCTTGAAACGCCCTCTCGTCAACAAGTCGCACCATGGGCGCCGACGTCTAATGCCTTGGTGCCAGAGTCGTCGGCTCGCGCCTCTCAAGACATACCAATCAGGCCGCTCGGACCTGGTCTCTACGGGCGCACCACGTCACAAGACTACACCATCTACGACGGCGGCGCGGTGGGTTCCCCTACACCGGCTGATCCTTTTGGCAAAGGTGATGGCCCGTACCGTACTGACGAGCCGAGCTTCTTTCAGCAACCATACCGTCGTGGCCCAGCTGGTTCGATCCGGGATGGGTACGAAGGTTCGACCAGAGCCGGAAAGTACTCGGCCTTGACGAGCGGACATACTCCCTTGTTGCAATCGCACAAGAAGACTCCATCTCGAGCTCACTTCCACGAGTACGACAATGACATCGACAGCGCACGTGAGATGACGCCGCAGAAACCCAAGCCGAGTCGTCGGAACACGTTCGGCAACACTTCCATCTACTTTGTGCGCGAGGGCTACGATGGCAACGGACCGCCGGGCGGGGATGTCCTGAGGTTGCCCATGGCGGGCTGGATGAAAGGACCCGTACGATCTCGTGAGCTCTGCAACACCAAACACTGCATTTCTCTAGATGCTGACCCGAAGACAGACTTTGTCGCCTGGCTTGGAGAGTTTGTCGGAACGACCCTCTTTCTGTTCTTCGCTTTTGGCGGAACCCTGGTGGCCAACATTGGCGCGCAGGAGAGCGCAAACAGTACGACTGCCGAGACAGCCGGGTTCAACCCCATCGTGACACTGTTCGTCGCCGTGTCTTTCGGCTTCAGCTTGATGGTCAATGTCTGGATCTTCTTCCGTGTGAGCGGAGGCCTCTTCAGTAAGTCCACGGCCACGGTTGACATGAGCGCGCCGTCCTGACAAGTCCCAGATCCGGCAGTCACCCTCGGTATGGTCATGGTCAAGGCCATCAGCTACATCCGTGGCATGCTGTTGCTGACCGCGCAAATCACTGGCGCGATCCTTGCCTCCTTCCTGGCCCAAGTGCTCTTCCCGACGACCTTCAATGTGCGCACTACATTGTCCGCATCGACATCTGTGGCCCGCGGAGTCTTCATCGAGATGATTCTCACCGCTGAGCTCGTCTTTACGGTCTTCATGCTGGCAAAGGAGAAGCACAAGGCCACCTACATGGCGCCTGTTGGCATCGGCCTTGCGCTGTTCGTCGCAGAGCTGGTTGGTGTATTCTTTACTGGTGGTAGTCTCAGTATGTCTTCCAGTTTTGCCACATGGTTGGAGCGTTTGCTAATAGTGTTTGAAGACCCAGCTCGATCCTTCGGGCCTTGCGTCACCACTGGGAAGTGGGATCCGGAGCACTGGATTTATTGGGTTGGTGGGTGCTGATACACCAAAGAAATTCCCGGGCTGGAACTTTTGCTGACCTTGGACATCTTCTCTCCCAGGCCCGTCACTTGGCGCCATCCTCGCTGTGCTCTTCTACCGCTTCATCAAGGTGCTGGAGTACGAAGTCGCGAATCCTGGACAGGTGAGTGATGCTGAATTGGTACCTTCTCTGCATCTGAGACAGTTACTGACGGTCTACCGATTCCTCCGCAGGATTACAACGACAAGGACGAAGCCGAGGCGGCCAGTCTGAAGGCGTCCAAGAGTCAACAGAGTGGTTTCACGGGCACGGCAGACAGCGAGAAAGAGGTTGTGTAGTAGTAGTACTGCTGTGGAGGCGGACAGGTATTGTGGGAGGTTACTGCGTTAATGAGTGCATAGCGAGCGTTATTCGATCTTGTATATAATATAACGATGCACTGGGCAGGGATGACAGGAGCAGGTGCCAAGATCACTCGCTGGAAAGAATGGATGTACATGACGATATGGAATCGACCGAGGTATACCTTATCTGTAGGTTACCTTGGGCATTGCTCTAGGACTCTGTTCTATCATCGTGGTGGTACCGGAGGATGTTCACCGGCGGCCTCATTCGAACACTCTGCTTGCCGAGTGATCGTAGTATGGATGGATGTGCGAGAGTCAGACTCATGTGCTGTCGTGAAATGTGAGGAAGTGCATGTGACAGCTCAGGATGATGCGGGATGGAAAAACAGCTCGGCAAATTGCTTCATGACGCCGGGCGATTGCAACATGCAACACCTCATGGATGTCCATGTCTGGTATCCTCTCCGTCCACACAGTATGTATCATACCTCCTCCTTCATGATACATCGGACTCGGCATGCCGACCATCATGCTCACCAGGACGCAACGATTGATATTGTGGCTGCTGATGTGCTCGGCGACAGCCAGGGCAGCAAACAGCGAGCAGCAGCCATTGGGCGCCACTCCCCAGCAACCCAATATCATCTTCGTCCTCACTGACGACCAAGACTTGCACATGGACTCGCTATCCTACATGCCACACCTCAAAACCCACCTGACCGACCGCGGGACCACTTTCCAGCGACACTACTGCACAAACGCCCTTTGCTGTCCCAGCAGAGTCAACCTATGGACGGGCAAAGCTCCTCATAATACCAATGTGACTGATGTAAATCCCCCGTATGGTTCGTCATGGATGTCATCTCCCCAGTCAATGATCGTACAGTAAGCTCACACGATGGGTAGGTGGCTACCCCAAATTCATCTCCCAAGGCTTCAATGATGCCTACCTGCCCGTATGGCTGCAGGAGGCGGGCTATGACACCTACTATGTTGGGAAGCTTTTCAATGCGCAGACGGTGGACAACTATGCCTCGCCGCATGCCGCTGGCTGGACCGGCTCGGAGTTCCTGTTGGATCCTTACACCTATGAATACCTCAATGCGACGTTCCAGCGCAATCATGACATGCCGCGGAGCTATGAGGGTCAATACAGCACTGATGTGTTGAATGCCAAAGCATTGGACTTCCTTGATGATGCGGCGAGAGCCAAGAAGCCATTCTTTCTGACCATCGCACCCACAGCGCCGCATTCCAATGTCCACATCAACGAATACATCGATGGTAATTTTAGTGAGCGGAGCGTGGTTCAAGCTCCACCGATTCCCGCTGAACGACATCAACATCTGTTCGAGGACGTCGTGGTCCCCCGGACGCCCCACTTCAACCCGGATAACCTCCATGGAGTCTCATGGATCTCCCGCCTCCCTAAGCAGAACTCCACGAATGTTGACTTCAACGACCATTTCTATCGAAGCCGATTGCGGGCGTTGCAAGCGGTCGACGAGCTGTTTGCGAAGGTCGATGCTAAGTTGGCCGCTCACGACCTGCTTGACAACACATACTTCTTCTACTCCACAGACAATGGATATCATATCGGGCAGCACCGGCTACAGCCAGGGAAGCAGTGTGCGTTCGAAGAAGACATCAACATCCCCATGATCGTCCGTGGACCCGGCGTGCCTGCAGGCGAAGTCAGTAATATCGTCACATCACATACCGACCTCGCACCCACGTTCCTCCAACTAGCCGGCATGAAACCTCGAGACGACTTCGATGGTGTGGCCATCCCCTTGACCTCCACCCAGCTAGCCGAAGCCGCAGACACCAGGCACGAACACGTCAACGTCGAAATGTGGGGCATCATCATGAGCGAAGGCAAGTACGGGAGCGTGCTATATCCCAATCACACCTACAAGGCTCTGCGCGTGATCGGCGACGACTACAACCTACTCTACACGGTCTGGTGCAGCGGCGAACACGAGCTCTACGACCTCACCCACGATCCATACGAGACGACCAACCTCCTCGCCAGCGAACCCCCTCGACCCTTCCATCTCTCGCCGGTCGCCTCACCACCCATCATCTTCCGCGTCCCCCACACAAGCCACGACCCCCCACCCGCCTCCATCACCAGCATAACATCCAGACTCGACACCCTCCTCCAAGTCCTCCGCACCTGCACCGGCCGGTCATGCACGCACCCCTGGGAAGTCCTGCACCCCTCCGGCGCCGTCCACACCCTGCGCGACGCCCTGGCTTCGAGATTCGACGACTTCTACGAGCTGCAGCAGGAACGGGTCCGGTTCGAGAAATGCGAGAAGGGGTATATATTAGAGAGTGAGGGGCCGGTGGGGGTCAAGCGGTTTGCTACTGTTGATGAGGTTGGGGCCCGTGGCGGGGCGAGATGGGGTGATCTTGTGTGAAGTGGGTCAGGACTCGGTGCTGTAGGTGGGTGTCTTGGAATCTGGGTGGTATGCATTTGCACTCGAAATGCTTGCAGTCACTCAAGCAGGCACTTTTAGGCCGAGAGGGATCGCTGTCCCACCACCATCTCAAGCTCAATAGAATCTGGCTCCTCGAGTCCTCATTGTACGATGCCATTGCTACTGTCATGCCCTCAACCACTGCACAGACCACGATAGAAACGCTCACGTAGGGAACATACATGAGGTACACAGGCTCGCTCTTCCCAAGATGCCTCCCCCAGCATCATTCGCGGATCTTCTGGTTCTATCAAGCGACTCCCGTGTGAAGACGCTGCACATTCATCACCACTCGCCCCCCACACTGCACACAGACCTCCACCGCTCTAAATACCAAGCGTAAACTCGACCCCGACATCGATATCCCGTGCCATCTTGACAACCTTGGAAAACTGCACGCTCTTCTCCGCCGCGCTCTGCAGATCATCAATGCTGAAAATCTTGAGTCCGGACTCGTTGATCTGTAATGATAATCATCAACGTCAGCACTGCCACTCCTGCACTACACTGAAGATTGGTAACTCACCAGCTTCTGCGCCTGCTCCATGTTCGTCCCTTGGAGACGCGCGATAATCGGTATCCTCAAGTTCATCGACTCGACGACGGCAATCAAGCCCTTAGCAATAGCGTCGCAGCGCACGATACCACCGAAGATGTTGACGAAAATGGCCGTCACTTTCGGGTCGGACGTAATGAGGTCGAACGCCTGCTTGATGGCCTCCGGGGTCGCACCTCCACCGACATCCAAGAAGTTGGCCGGCGCACCCCCGTTCAGCTTGATGATGTCCATGGTCGCCATGGCCAGACCGGCACCGTTGACCAAGCATCCGATGTCGCCGTCCAGCTTGATGAAGTTGAGCCCCGATTGCGCGGCCTTGACCTCGTCGGCGTCCTCTTGGGTCGTGTCCCTCCAGCTGAAAATCTCCTTTTGTCTGAAATCGGCGTTGTCGTCGAAGTTGAGCTTGGCGTCCATGCAGAGGACTTCATGGTCAGAGGTCTCGGACAGAGGGTTGATTTCGATCTGCGTGGCGTCCTTCTCCATGAAGACCTTGTAGAGCTTCTGGATGGTGTCCTTGGCAGCTGGGATGCATTGCTCGGAGAAGCCAAGCTGCTTCGCGATCGAAGTGGCCATGTCGTCGGTGACGCCGGTATGGATGTCGACCTTGGTGGTGATGATAGCCTCCGGGTTCTCCTTGGCGACCGTCTCAATGTCCATGCCACCCTGGCTGGAAGCCACAATGACCGGGCTCTGCGATCCACGGTCCATGAGCACAGCCAAGTAAAACTCTCGGCGCGCAAACTTGCGCTCGACAATGTAGACACTGTTGCAGATGCGGCCGCGCTCGCCGGTCTGCTTGGTGATGAGCTTGTGGCCGATCATCTGGTCGGCGAGGATGCTGGCCTCGCGGGGGCTGTAGACGATGCGCACGCCGCCCTTGAAGCCGTTGTCGAAGGTGCCCTTGCCTCTCCCGCCGGCCAGGACCTGCGCCTTGATCACCATGTCGTCGCCCGAGATCTTGCTGGCGACCTGCTCGGCCTCTTTGGCATTGTGGGCGACATCGCCTTTGGGAACACCGATGCCGTATTGCGCGAGCAGCTGGGCGGAGCGGTACTCGTGGATGGAGAGGTGGCGGCGTTGTTGATGTTGATGTTGTCGGATGGGGCTCTCCTGAGGAAGTGTCAGTGTCAGTGTCACCTTGGGGAGAGCGATAAGGATAACGCACCTTGACGCTCCTCAGCGCAGAGGCGACCTGCCGTCTGCACGCGAGCTTGAACATGGCCGTGGGTGTGGGTGAGACTGAGGCGAGAAGTGTGCCAGTGCTGCTCGAGGTTGTGCAGCTCCAAAGCTCTGAACGAAGCTTGCGGCACGACCCGCTCGAACATGTGAAGCCGTATCAACTAGTACTACCTTAGTATGTACTGCCACGTGCTATACCACAAAACAACACATCCCGACCAAATCGATCGAGGATGACAGACAACCAAACCGAAGCCGACATAATCTTCAACCGCGCCAACGTAGCTCTCGCCCGAAGCCAGCGCCTCATCGCATCATGGCTCCCTCCCAAGACCGAAGAATCCACCACCACTCACCCCCGCGAAGAAGACGACTCCGATTGGGGCGGCGAAGACGAGCTGGCCGGTGTTGGCTCCAAGCGCAAACCTGAGGACCAAGGTCTACCAGATGGAGCCTTCAAGCGCCGGAATCTAGCGTCGAATGACAAGTTGTTGGAGCAGATTATGGGCAAGAAGGCGGCGCAGGCGAAGAGGAAGCAGGATGCCAAGAAAGTTTCTGTACACGCTGCGCCGAAGCCGATGAATGGGTCGGTGAAGCAGTCGGTGAAGGTGAGGGAGGAGAGCGAGGAGGAAGAGGAGGAGGGAAGGGCGGCGGTGTTCAAGTCGAGGAGGCAGAAACGGGTACCGCAGCGGCAGCCGCAGGATGAGGATCTCGCAGAAGTTGGCAAGGAGGAAGAGGCAGCAGACTACATCGCTCTCGAAACTGCACCAGCTACAACGGCAGACTCCGAGCACGAGCAGCGACCGCAGAAGAAAGTCAAGGCATCCTACCTCGACGAGATCTTGGGCCAAAAAGCCAAGAAGTCCAAAAAGAAGAAGAAACAGAAGAACAACGCGAACGCTGCCGCGACCTAGTACCACACATTCATCCTCACATGGCCAACTTTTTACTCCCTAACAAACAAACTCGCCATCCCCATTCCCGTCCCGATACACATGCTCACCACCCCCAACTCCGTCCCCTGCCTCTCCAACTCCGGTAACAGTCCCGCCAATTGTCTGGCCCCCGTCGCACCCAACGGATGTCCCAACGCGATAGCGCCACCCTTGGGATTCACCTTCGCTTCATCGATCCCCAGTTCCCTCACACAGTAGACAGCCTGCGACGCAAATGCTTCATTAATCTCCCAGATGCCGATTTCCTCTCTCTTCACACCCGTGTAATCAAGAAGTTTCGGAATCGCGAGAGCCGGTCCAATGCCCATTTCATCCGGTTTGCAGCCAATGACTTGTGTGCCGGCCCACTTGCCTATGATGTCCTTTTCTAGCCCCAGCGCCGAGGCGGTACTACGACGCATCATCAGGCACGCAGCAGCGCCATCAGATACCTGCGACGAGTTCCCCGCGGTCGCGGTGCCAGTTTCCTTGAACGCGGGTTTCATTTTCGCGAGACTCTCGGGTGTGCTGGTAGGTCTGATGCCGTCGTCCTTCGTGACTGTGATTTCCTCCGTGACTTCCGGCGCCTCCGGGTTGGGATGCCATCGCGTAGTCACGGGCACAATCTCCTGATCGAACAAGCCATCCTTCTGCGCCTTTGCAGCTTTCTGGTGCGAGCGAGCCGCGAACTCGTCTTGCTCCGCTCTGCTGACGCCGTACCGTTCTGCGACGTTCTCCGCTGTGAGACCCATGCTCATGATGCAGTCTTTGGAGTCCTTGACGGGGGTATTCTTCAGCTCGTCCCAGAGTTGGGTCGGGATGGCGCGGGAGCCGTAGTTCTTCGTCATGCTTTCCATGCCGCCGCCGATGCCTACATCTATTTGTCCGACGGCGATGCTGTGTGCGATGCCTGTGATGGCTGCTAGACCTGACGAACAGGCCCGATTGACGGTCTGGAAGGCGGCGGTTTCTGGCATACCAACATGGATTGCGGCCATCCTCCCTGCTTTGCTGCCTCCGAGCTCTGATAGCACATTGCCGATCTGAACGTCCTGGATCGTCTTCGGGTCGAGGTTGGGGTTGGCGGCGAGGGTGGCTTTGAGGACGTGGGCGAGGAGTTCGTGGTCGTAGGCATCTTTGAATCCTCCTTTCTTTGCTCGAGTGACGGGTGTGCGGAGGGCAGAGAGGATGACGATGTCGTGGGGTTGTTTGGAGAGGATGTTCTTGGTGCCTTTTTGGATGAAGCCTGCCATGGTGACTGGATGTAGAAAGAGGAACGATGTGCAGACTTACATCATTGGAAGTGTGAATACTAGATACTCCGCAACTCCATGCGTCGAGTGCGCTACCCGGACCGTCGACGCGGTCCTGTAGTCGTTGCGGAGATGGAAGACATGTCGGGTGTTGTACTCGGCATCTTTGTCTTGCTCCTTGCCGAACTCGGCTTTCGTCTTCACCACGTACATGTACGGCCATACCTCCTAGGTCAATCAGAGAAACAGAGGATCCCGGTGATCAACACCCTCATGATCGTCTGTGACAATTATTGATGCAGTCAAGTCGGCCTCATCGGCGACATACTGACTGCTTATTTGCCATCGGGATTAACTTGCGCTCGAACAAGTGAACGGACCTCCGCGATAGCATTCAATTGAATATACTCTCCTCCGCTCGACCTGCATAAGCTGGACTTAATGGCGGTCCCTTCCCGCAACAACAACGACTCACCTTCACCTCGTATAGATCGCAGTTTGGACGCATCACGCCCAGGCTCGTATGCACGCTACCTGTTCTCTATACAAATTGACGAGGCCTCTTCACATTCAATCGTGCATGACGCCCTAGTGCGTCCAGCTCCAGACGCCACGGGCAAGGGCTGGGTCAACGTTATAAGTAAGCAATGGGTTGCTATCGAAGAGAACCCACAGCGCCAACCCGGCCGGGAAGCAGATTCTTGCTGGATCACGGCGCCCTATTGCATGGTCATGTCTGAGCAAATCTATAACAACCAAGGCCTGAATGCGTGGAAATTTCCTTGGCTGCGACCATCTGAGGTGGCAGGGTTCTGGACTGGACGCACCGGCGGAAGGTCGCTACGTCGATATTAGCTACCAGCGATCGGAATCTGTCATGTACACAAGAGGCACGCAGTGCAGCTATAGTCTGAAGTTCATATATGATGGTATTGCCGTTATCGCGCAAAGCCAGATATATTCATCCTCGCCAAACCCAGAGACTAGGACAACTCTCGCATTGGATGACTACGAGCATCGTCCAAATCCGCAAGATCGACAAGACCGATCGTCCACTAGTATAAACTACATTCCCAGCGCCCGTCCTAGACACAGACCTTCCTCCTAGGCAGCTTATGATAGGAACCCGATCGCAGGGATCTCTAAGTGTTGCACTGCCAGCAAGGGCAGCCAAGTTATCCTCTAATTGCTCGTGCTAGGTCAAGCAAGGCTTGCTAGCGAAGTCACGGTAAGATTTATCGTCGTAGTTCGCATTAGTCCGATCGAAGCAAACAGACGCTCCAGCTCTATATTTTTCGGTGCAGAGTGAGTACATTTCGTTGCCGCTAATCTAGTTATCCGTAAGAAGACCTCCGAGCTAGGAACGTTCCTTCGCGAAAAGATAATAGCCGTTACGTGGGGCGCCTTAAGGAGCAGAATCGTTAGCGAGGCTAGTAATCAGGTGTAGATGTGTTATTAC
Source organism: Teratosphaeria pseudoeucalypti (assembly GCA_013403795.1). Lineage (NCBI taxonomy): Eukaryota > Fungi > Ascomycota > Dothideomycetes > Mycosphaerellales > Teratosphaeriaceae > Teratosphaeria > Teratosphaeria pseudoeucalypti. The sequence goes on from JABBMZ010000085.1 coordinate 69,345, forward strand.
AAGTCTCACCGTTTTCCTTCCGGCACCAAGTATAGTGGGCTACGAACAGAAGTTAGTAACAGTGCCATTCGCGTACGAACAGAAGTTAGTAACAGTGCACATTCGCAATTTACGTGGACGAACAAAAGGCGAGGTCGCCGCCGCTCGTATCTGCTACAAGCCGCGTCGTTGCAACGTCGATCATTCCGTTGGCTTCGGACACCGTACAAGCACACAGCCTATACTTAGCTGCCATTGCGGCGCAGAAGCTTTGAAAGATTAGTTGAAAACGAAGCCGCATATACCTTGGAAGAAGCGCTTACAAACACATCAGTACAAGAAGTAGACGCATTGTTGCCAAGTTTTGTAGAGGATGCACGGCCACGTGGTAGGATAGGCTTGATTGATGTAAGAACAACTTGTCATTGATAGCAGGCCGGCATGGAGTAGTCGTCAGTATACAATATATACTATGCAAACAAATAAGCGATTACTAGTCCTCTTACATGGACAAGTTGATCGCATGACATATACGAGTGCAAAGCTTCCGTCTGCACACTATGGATTGTTCTGATCCTTTCCTGGTGTTTAGCGTTGTAGAATCAAATTATTGAGACAAGAACCAAGCATCCGCACTAGACACTATGGATTGCTCTGACCCTGTTGTGTCTCTCGGACTGAGTGCGAAGCATGCGCTCTAAACACGACAAATGATTCCAACCCATCGCTGTCTCCTTGGCGTTAGAGGATCAAGATACTGAAACGAGTGCGAAGCTTCCTCCTAGACGCTATAGATCGTTGCAATCCATCGCTGTCACTTAGCGTTGCAATCATATCAAAGATCAACTAACTAGTGCGAGTATGTGGTCTGCTTGGCCCGACTTAGTTGCATTACCAAGTGCAAGTAGGAAGCGAAGTCCGAGCAGATGACTAGGTTAGCTGAAGACGCTATTAGACAAATAGGTCGACGTGCATAGACACTATAGGATTAGAGACATAGAACATGGAGGACTAGAAGGAAGGTCAAGTGACTCAGGTCGTATTGCTTTGGACATAGGCGCATTGGCGCTCCGCTCATAGTGTGTCTCGCACGCTCGCAGGCACTAGCTGAACTAACAAGAACCAGCTGGACGCTGCATCCTTCTAGTTGGATGAAACGACGAGGACGATGGTGAAATCTTCGCCCCTCGACACTATATCTTGTCCTACAATCGGGATCGTTAGCTAGATTTACCAAGCGAGCTCAGTTGAAAGTCAGGTCCTTTGAAAAGATTAAAGTATCCGTTGCACCTCCGACGGAATCTCATTATTACATGTTGAAGATCTGTTACTCCTCGATCTACGAAGTTCTCGGTCCACATCATGCGCCTCAGACCTCTAATCGGCGGTTTCCTGCTATCACGGTCCGCTTCTTCTCTCCCATCACCTCCGGCTAGTGATGACAATGTTCCGACTCTGCAAGCAGCCGGAGAACAGCTAGAACGAATCAGCCACTTGGAGACAAGGGGGACGTTTGGAGACTTGACATGCTTTGGTAGATTTCTTGGTGGCAGTAGCTGTAAGTCCGGCTTTCTATACCACTTGGCGATCTCTGTACTGACACGGTCCAGCCCGTGTGGTGGAGCTAGACACTCAGATCAATTGGTCGCTCTCAACCCCAGACGTCGAGCCTAGGACCGAACCTCCGCCCGGCTATAGGTTCTACGATCTCATCGGATCCCGCACGCTTTCGTTCCTAGCTCTCCGACGCCCAATCCTCGGATCAGAGGACTTTACGGGCGTCGTATGGTTACGAAATCTCGGGCAGAGGACTAGGCACGTCAGCTTGATTCGCAGCCTAGTCCCTGGGGAGGATGGGGCAGGGCAATCAGAAATTTGCGTTGGTTCGTACGAGGTGCTTCCTGGGGCGACTGCCACCTCGATTACGTTTGACTGGTTACCATCTGCTTCGTATCTCCTCCGGCTCAACGACTAGACAGACAGGGGCACACGGGCGGATGGGGTAATAAAGGCAGTTGGAGTATGGAGAATATCTCGGGACATAGTAGTCTGCAGTGTTCTGTTGAGATATCTCAATCAAGAGCACGAGCGGAGGCTGGTTCTGCAGTAGCTGTGCAAGAATCAAATAGGCATCGACGTCCGATCACCACCAATCTGGTTCTGCACCTAGAATGTCTAGCCAGATGAACAATGTCTTCGTGAGATGACAAGCAGAAACGAGGGAAGAGAAGGCTGGAGGAGAGGATCCTGGATCCATACTTATGCATCGTTGCACTAGTCCGAATTGAGAAATGTTGTGGATCTGCCTCAGCACGTGATCAGTGCCAAGCCCACACACATAAGACCAGATGAAATGTCAGTATAGTAGATAGTCTCATGCAATCAACAAGGTATCAGCGAGACACGCTGCCAGCATCAATTGTTCCATCAAGGAGACCTTTCACCGTCACAACAGCTGCCAAGAATAACCTCATAACAAGAAACACGGAACGCGACGCGTCCTTGTGCCCCCACATACACACCGTACTCCGTAGACTCTTCCAACTTCAACAGCGCATCTCGTTGACGGGCCATACTATATCTTAACAAGAGAATCACCTCAGCCGAAGACGTCTCCCTCCTTCGGCCCTACACTGGAATGACAAACAGTACTCGAATGCACCCAGCCGAATCTTCCTCGAGAAAGCAAGACTTTGTCAGATCATCCCATTGGATCCAAGATGCCGTGAAAGCATCCAACTCCACCATCACTCTGAATGTCAGCTCCAGATGCTCGGGCCGTCTCGCAGACAGTCCTGATCCGCGAAAATAGTGAGCACTTCAAAGTCCAGGACCTCCCTCCAATCATGTTACTCCAGCAACCTTCCTGAAGCTCTGAATGCAGCAGCAATCGCTCAAGAGACGCACGGGAGCTGTTCACAGAATTGCCCTGGCCTCCAGCTGTCCATAGAATTGCCCTAGCCTCCAGCTGTCCATAGAATTGCCCTAGCCTCCAGCTGTTCATAGAATTGCCCTGGCCTCCAGACCGAATGAGCAACGACCTACTTACCGTGGCTGCAGCCGTAGACGGCTAAGTGGTCTAGGCACATTCTGACAAGGGACGTCGACTTGTGCTCCAGACTCGGGACTTTGACGTGACAATGGCAAGAGAATATGCTGGCTTCGAGACAGGCTTGCTCATAATATTGACAATGATGTCTGCTGCCAGGACCTTACAACGTACTGCGTTGGCGAAGCTTGCCAGGTCATGAACACGCAGCAAGTTATGGTTGTAGACTTGTGCAAAGGCAGCGATACTCATGCACAAGACCACCAGCGAAGCATCAGTAAGCCATTCCGCAGAAATGATGGACAGTCATGCATGGAAGCGCGGTTGTGCCCTGACTCGTCAGCAAATACTGCTCACGAGCGTGATCGACACGAATTCTTGACAGCCATTCTGGATCATTAACATGATCATTGGCTACGAGTTGCTACAATGCACAACCAGCTCCTCTCTTTCATCACAGTTCACACGCTTCTCAATGAACAGCTTCGTTGAGGCCCAGTGCCCTAGCATGCCTGTTCAGCAGCAAAACAAGCCCACAGGCAATAGCAGTGGTCAATACTTCCATCAACTGACACTTTCAGAAATGTGCCACGGTAATCACCACGTACCTATCTTCATGAGAAAGTATATGCATCAATGCTGATGGCGTCTGCAGTCCATGTATACCCTCCATCGCGCGTCGTCATGTCTTGAGTGGCGCCTTGGATGTATAGTGCCGACAACCAGCCAGAATCTGCCGCCACCAGCATCACCACAGAGTCAAGATATTGGTGCGCATCGATCGTGCCGCAGGGGGGTGTCTGGCATTCGATGGCTGTACCCCACTTCTACCCGTGGCTCAACGACAACGAGATGGAGGAGACCATTGATGGAGATGTCCTGCTCGGGAAGACCTCGCGTTGTTGACGTAGTGGAATGTTGACGTAGTGGAATTTGGCCCTAGGCGTACAAGTGAATTCCGCCGGTAGGATGCACAGGAATCACAACTCTCGTGGGTGGGCATTGGCTTACTTCGAGCCTGCAGCCGCAGAGCTAGTGGCACCATGTTGCATCTGCCCGACCACGAAAGCAGCAGCGACAATACACCACTCGCCCTGATTGTGCGTGCAGTACTGACTGTCAGCATCTGAGATTGCGAGACCTTGGATTAGTAGATCGCCGGCGGGCGTCTCAATGCCTACGATTTGTCAGCTTGTGCTCGAGGCAGTCCCTGGTCGACATACCTGGCCACAGGCCCAGGGCTGAGCCGGCGACTTGTGGGTCGTTCAAGGCTGGCAAGAACAGGCTAGTGGTCGCTTCCAGGATCCAGGATCGGTTTGATGTCCAGTTGGTGACGAAGCCGTTGCCAGATCGAGTGTCGTCCCGCTTCGCTAATGTAGACGGCACGTCGATGGTCGGTGCTGCAGCTGCGACGACCATGGTGGCCCCTGGTGGCCCCAAGGACGAGCCCGATGATGGCAGAAAGCTGCGTGGCTCTGTTTCGTTGTTTGTTGGTGGTGATGAAGCTGAGTCGGCTACTGGCCCAAGGTAGATATGTGTTGTGGATGCAAGGTGTTGAGAAGCGAAATGGTAATCAGAGCCTTGGGTAGAAGGCGTCTGAGATCTAGACCGCATGTCTCAAGCATCACATGCTTGAATGGCCGCAACAAGCAGAGCGAAAGCGCAAAAGTGAATCATGGGTCGACAACGCTATGCCATCTGCCCAGGCGACATGGTGCGTGCCTCATTCGGCAAATGGAGCACAAGTGGATAAAAGGAAGTGTACGGCAAGCACGACCAAGAGCACAAGACAGGCTTTTCTATTCAACAAGCTCGACATGGATGTTATCGGGACCCTCAAGCTACTGCGAACAGAATGATAGGCCATTTACGCTGCTGGCGGGGAAGATAGAAGACTGTGAGCCTGAGATGACCGACGATTGACTCTCGTGTCTGCGACACATTCATCCAGCTCCTCGCAGGATTGCGGCGCATGATCACCGGATGCTCTGGGTCGCATGCAATCCATCTGCTCATGTCAATAACAGGATTCCTGTTCGATGGCTGAGTCGTGAACCGATACCAACAGCATGGATCCAGAGCAGCAAGGTGACGCTCTGACCGGTAGCGACCGCACTTCACCCACCATGTCCAGCAGACAGCGCAGCGGACAGTACGAGCAGCAAGAAATCGTGAGAACCACCGAGCTCAACCTCGCCAGACCACGTCTTGAAACTCCCTCCTTACCCTGTCTCGCCTCCTTCCTCCTTCCTCCCTCCAACCCCGCCAATACCCTTCACACCACTTCCACCGCGACCCCCTGAAACCCTCTCTCGAACATCGGCCCATGATTCCTCACCAACCCATCATCATCACCACCAAATCCCACTCATTCTCACCATCTCCAACGCCTTCTCAAACCTAAGCGTTGCTCCTTCATTCACCGCGGTCCGCAGGAGATCCGCGCACAATCGGGAATGCGAAGGTGCGATCATGATGATCCAGAGGCGCATCGACACCAACCATACCAAGATGGCGGATGGTGGTTGGGATGCCATCACACCTTTTTGTGATCATCGATCGCAGTGAACACGGCAGACGGCACCAGTCTCTTCGGGGCCACGCTCATGCTGCGTCCTTACGGCAGGACCGCAAAACCAGAGCACGGGCTTACTGTGGCCATGGGGACCCTTCGGGGCCGACGGGTAGATAGTCTCCAACAGTCAACTCTTGCACACCATATCACCGTCTCAGTCCATGTGACTGTCATGACAATATGGTAGCTTTTCTCCCCTCACAGCCTCAGCCTAGGCAAACAATGGGACCGGGCATACATCTGCTTCCACCCTGTCAAGAGTCTCGAGCTCACATTGCTGACTGGGCAGACTCACTTCGTGTCGGTTCTCGAGTCCACAATGAAGCGGGCGTCAAATGTCGGATCTCAGTCACGCGTTGCGTCCGCTTCGCAGGCGGTTTTGTCAGTGCAGTCGATTCGGTCGGCCGAGGACGGATGTGGAGGTGAAGGGTGATATGGCGTCAGAGGATGGAGGTGAAGCGGAGAGTGATGATGAGGTTCTCGTGGTTCGTAGGAGGGTCGTGCCTTGTGGAGCTGGCCCCGGACTTTTGATCCACGAGGGAGGGCGAGTCTGTGCTTCAGGTTCGGTCGTCTGATGTTGTGTCTGTGGATTCGGAGCTGGCGCGGTCCGCGATGAGGGGGGATGGGGAGGTGTTTGTGCGGCGGCGGGGTGGTCGGTTTATGCGGAAGGGGCTGTAGGGAGGGTGAGACGGATGATGTTGTAGTGACAAAGGCGATTGAAAAGATGGTTTGATTCACTTATGCACGTTGTATCAAGCATGGTGGGGCTGCTGGTACTTACCAGGGCTAGACTGAAACTGCTAATGGATGATTTGATGCGGTATCTTGTTCCTAGCTAGCAGTGCGGGCTACAAGAAGCTGGCCTTGAGGGTGTTGGTTACCACGGCGGGTCCGACATTGCTGCCGCCGAGGTCTTGTTGGCAATGTTGGCGTCGGCGCAGGAGCATAGGATTGGGAGGGCGCAGGGCCTTTGCGAGGGAGGTGAGGGTGATTTGGCGTTTGGTTCTGGCTTGGTCGTTGGAGGTGATGTTGTTGGTATGGTGGGGAGGTGCGGACAAAGAGGTGCGGTGGCGTGGGTGGAACGTGGTTATTGCTGCGGATGTTTCCTAATGGTACTCAAGCAGACCGTAGTAGGCTTGAGCAGATGTAGTCACGGTATGAACTGATGAGCTGGGTGCCGTGGTTCATCTGTTCTTCTCAGAGGCAAGCAGTCTGGTCATGATTGAAGCCCGAAAGGAATCGTCCTCTGTGTCTGCGCAGCCGGTCTCCAGCGGGAGTAACGGTGATTCGAATGTCCGACATGAGTCTAGCACTGCAGACCATCCTATCATCTCAGCCTACGCACTCTCCTGCGCAATAACCTTCACAGGCCTCCTGACCCTCCTCTCCACACCCTTGACACCTATCTCCACGACATAATCACCCACATGCTTGACCCTATCAGCCTCCGCACCCTCCTGCACTCTCCTCAGATCCACAAACTGCACATCCTCCTCATGCAATGCCACTCTACTCGCCTCGTCGTTCGTCGCCAAAGCCGCCTTGACAGCGGTCAACACATCCTTGGTCGACACACTTCCATAGATGGCCTGCGGACGTTTCGACTTCGGCGCCGAAGCACGAGCGGCGAGGAGTTCGGCACCGGCGTCCAAACCCAAGTCAGTATTCCGCTTGGGCTTCTCAGGCTCGGGGACGGGCTCGGACTCCTTCTCCTCCATGATGGGTTGTCGGTAGAACTCGAGACCCGTGGGGGGGACGAAGATGTCTAACAGCTCGATGCTGCGTTCTGGGTCGATGCGCTCTGGCGCGGCCTTCTTCTGGAACATGGAGGCGTTCTGCACCTCGCTCCTGCTCATCCTATCATCCGTCTCGGGGTCTGCGGCCGCCGATTTGGATGCTATCGGTGCCGGGTCAAAGTTGAAGTCGCGTTGGACGGGGACGTTGTTGAGGCGGAGCATCCTTTGCTCGGGCAGGGTCACGTATGCGGCGATGCCACGGGGGAACCACACGTTGCGCATTTGGCCCATGGCGATGGGGACGATGGCGTCTGGAGGAGAAGCAGGTCAGCTCGTCGTCGCTGGGAGGTTCAATGCAGACTGACCCTTCCGCCCGAACGTCTTGACATCTTTGAGCAGCCTGACGGGCACCGTCTTGGAAGTGTTGGCCAATTTCTTCTTGCCTCTCACGTGCTGTCTGAATGCGGAAGGCACGGTGGGAGTACTATTCTCGCTCAACAATGCATAGTTCCTCAGACATCCCCAACACTGCGTAGGTCGTGGAGCGAGAGAGAGCGAGAGCGACATAGTAGAGGTGGTGGTGGGTCGTCGTCTTTCTCGATCCTCACATGTCACCTCATGCGCTCAAGTACATTCGAGCTGGATCGGCGCGTCTGGTTCGGGATAGCTTCGGCGGCATACCTTACTATTTTCCATTACTCCGTATTGCGTTCTAACACTACAAACATAATACTCGCTCCTCACGATCAACACAAACGGGACTCGCCGACCCGGATGCTGGTCGTCCGCCATCTTTGCTCCCCTCCAAATGCCACAGTAATAACGCGACGCCGCCGCCGCCACTTAAAGCATCACCCCCCATACAATTTCCCCGTCGCAAACTCCCCGAGAGCCGCGCGCGTCGGCGACGGACACGATGCCTCCGCCTCCAAATACCGCGAATACCGCAGCTTCACATACCGGACGTGTCGCCGTCAAGTCGCCCAATCGCATCGTCGCCGAGGCCGAGCAACAATGGCTGTTCTCCGACGCCGAACTGTCCAACACGCCGTCCATCCAGGACGGCATGAGTCAGGCGGAAGAGAAGGCCATTCGCGCCAAGGGCGTCAACTTCATCGTTCAGGTCGGCATCATGCTCAAACTGCCCCAGTTGACCTTGAGCACCGCCGCTGTCTTCTTCCAGCGGTTCCTCATGCGCGCCAGTCTGAAGAAAGAGAGGAACGGCATCCCCAAGCTACATCACTACCAGACCGCCGCCACAGCCCTGTTCCTGGCGACCAAGGTCGAAGAATCGTGTCGCAAGATGCGCGAGTTGATCCTAGCCTTCTGCAGGGTCGCGCAGAAGAATCCGAACCTCATCATCGACGAGCAGAGTAAGGACTGGTGGAGATGGCGCGACTGCATACTACACAACGAGGATGTGCTGCTGGAAGTGCTCTGCTTCGACTTGACTGTAGAGTCACCGCATAAGCAGCTCTTCGAGATGCTCAAGTGGTACGGCGTGGAACATAACAAGCGCCTACGAAACGCCGCCTGGGCCTTCGTCACAGACAGCAGCAACACCATGCTGTGCCTCCTATGTTCCAGCCGCACTATCGCCGTCGCCAGCCTCTACGCCGCGTGTCGGTACCACTCCGTCCCGCTTCCGGACGACTCCAAGGGCAGGCCGTGGTGGGAGACGCAGCACGTGCGGTTGAAAGAGGTCCGCAAAGCGGTCGAGTACATGTGCGCCAACTACGAGGTCGCAAGCAACAAGGGCGCGGACGGTTCAGGAAACACGAGCATCTATGTAAGCCTCTCGAATTCCCTCCACACCGATGGCGCCGCGGATGATGGCTGGGACTCGACGAGGCTGAGAGATGAGCAGGGCACCAGTCCGTTTGGTCTGTCCGGCAGCGAGCGCAGGGTGTCGAATGCCAGCTCGATTGGTGTCAAGAGAGAGCGAGAGCAGGGCGTCAATGGTGGTAGTGCGAACGGAATCGCTGCGGAAGGAAGCGCAAACAAACGGCCGAGGATCAATGGTGAGGGTGACGTGAAGGTGGCAAATAATAAATCACAAGTCGAGAATGGCAACAAGGAGGAGGTCAAGCCGGAGCCGCTGCCGTCAAGTCAGACCGTGCCTCCATCATCCGCGCCGGAACCTGTACCTCCGCCCAAACCCGACGATCCAGGCGAAGTGAGCGAAGAAGGCGAATTGGAGGAATAGGATGACTCCTCGCCTACAATTGCTCTCCTTCGAAGGAGGTTTGTCCGCAATCGTCAAATTCAGAGTGTGGAGCGTCCGCCGGGTATGCATTTTTAAGCAGGCGTGAACGAGGAAACGGAGTCAGGATCTATTTTATGATACCCATGGGACAACGACGGCTGATGGAGCGAGTCTGGCGTTGGTGGTGATACGAAATGAGTTGTAGAAATAGAAATTGTCATGTCATGGCATTCGTGCACGCTTAGCAGTTGTCGTGGTCCGAGTAATATGGGAGCTGCCCAGCTTTACACTGCCCATCCATCGCTGGATCTTGTTCATGAGGTGACTCCAAAACTCCAAGAGATTCTCCGTTGTCAGTCGTAGGACTGGAAGAATGAATGACTCCGAAAACTCTTAGGGTTAGTGTTTGGGTAAGACCGAGATCAAGCTTACGACAACTGTGGTAAATGCACCACATTTTAGACTACTCGACTATCCTCGTTATTCTGAGACTGACCGGCTTCTAGGACTTGACATACCGGCCGATCTCGCGCGTGAATGTCAGGCGGCAGGCGATCGCACCCACGCTCGTGTACAAACGACAAAGCTATTTGGCTGCTACCTTATATATCTCTGACAGTCTCGGTTGCATACCTGACTGGTATATCCCGAGCACGAGACCGAGATCGTGGAAATGAGAGAGGCATTGTCGCGAGACAGAAAAGGTCGCTTACTTGCTTACTTACCAGCTTTCTTGCTTGCTTAAGGAACTTGCCTTGTGACGATCACGATGAGCGAGACTTCTTTCAGCTGGTCTGGTCACATTCTACACCAATAGAACAAGAGTGGAGTCTTTGATCAGGCCCACGTTTCATTTGCCGTATTTTCCTCGACGAGACTGTCTTGGCTCCCATGCCTGAGATGTCAATCTGGGTGATGCTTGGTCGCAGAGTTGACAGCGGCGTACTCTACCACTGATAGGGTGGTCGATATATCGGTCGCGGAGCTTCTTGATATGTGCCTATATTCTAGCTGTCTTGGTGTGGATGCGAGGTCTTGTCCATGGTTAGGTTCTAGACGATCTTCGCTGGACGACTAGGGGAGTACTTTGTTTCTATAATGATGAGTCGCAGCGTGAGGGAGGGGAGGAGGGAGGAAGGGGGTGAGTGAGTGAACGTCCCTGTCTCAAGCGTCGTTGCGTCGACTCCCCAGTCATCTCGAGACTGCTCTGGCGCAACCTGCATACGTCCTTGAGCAGTATATAATGTTATCATGCTGTAGGCCTGAGGACCAGTCCGGACGCGAACGCACACACATGCTCTACTCTGATCCCCTTGGTACCTCCACAGCGGATCGATTCAACCCACGAGCCGGTCTCGATCCAATTACACAATAATCACTAATGTCCAACCACAGAACAACCTCCCAAACCAGCCTCTACACGAACCGAGACTTTTCACCCATCGCATCGCCCAAGCCTGCGCAGCATACCTGCCGCCACGAACCCAGCTCGAAGCGCAGCACGCCGCGCGAGGAAGGCCAAAATACTGCGCCTCGGATGCCGAGACAGGAGAGCGGATTGGCTACGATGGTGGCAGAAAGCATCTGGACGGTGGAGGCTAAGGAAGTGGAGGAAGATATGTCGTGTCAACAGTGCCCCGGATTCTGAAATGGGCCACAGGGCCGCTCGCGAACGCACCAGGGCTGAAGTAGATAGAAACTGCCAGCTACCGCAATCCCTGTTCATACATGATTGGTGGAAAATGGATGTCAGTCGTCAAAGCAAAAGTACGGATAAAATTAGCCTCCGGTCAATCTGATCAATATCGCCACCCAGGATATCGCAGTCCAACGCCTCGCTTGGTAGTAACTTCGCTCGTATGTATCATTCAACAATCTCGCAAGACCCGACATGGAAACCGTGCAAACTTAATCCGATCAAAGCACCGCTGCGCTCACCGACAGTTCAAATCATATGCAAATCCTTCCGGCGTCGCTATGCAGATATCTGGTCTGCATTGATGCCAAAATGCTAGCCTAGCATCCATGCCAGGAGCGCACCCGAGCCGACAACGTCGGCGACCAGAACCAGAACGCCTATTATCCACGCGAGCGCAGGGACGTGTCGTGTGCGGAGCAGTGATGCAAATCCCAGCATCGAGAAGAACAGACTGCTAGCCGTAGCGAAAATGACGCCAGAGTTTACTTCACGTGAGAATTTGCGCTTGCCGGTCGATGCAAGAATGTAGGCGACGACCAGAATTGCCAGAGAAGCCGCGAAGCAGATGCCCACAATCTGCGGCACGGATGCAGATGCTTGAGAACGAGACAGCCGTGTCTCCAGCTCGTTTGCAGCACCCATGGTATCCTGAGATTCGATCGCGCCGTACGACCTGCGGACTGGCGTTGGCTCTCCTTCCTCATCAGAAGAAGATGCGTCGTCGCGGGGTGTCTGCGGCGGCTCTCCCAGAAGCGCTTCCTTCTCTGGTTCCCGTCGCGTGAAGAAATTAGAAAGTTTCTCAAAGAACGTATCGAATGGTGACCTCGCGTTGGGGTCAACATATATCACGAAAGCATCGCCATTCTCTGATCCTTCCTCAGGATGATCATACTCAGACCAATAGCGTGATTGTTGTTGTTGTTGCCTGGCCGTCTGCTGAGGGTAAGCACGTTGTCGCTTCTTCCGGAAAGATCGTATGGCTGGTGCCTCAAGTTCGTCGGATACGCTCCGTGAAGTTTCAACGGCGGTGGTGTTATCAGTCACGCCGTTTGTAGAACTTCCCGAAGTAGGTGTTCGGCTTGCCGAATCAGCTGCCGAGCTTGGTGCCCGCCTCATGGCAGGAGGGGGCAACTTGCGAATATCCCGGTCCAATAGCGGCAGCCACCATGGTGCCGGGATATTCGTGTTATGTTGCGTGAGCCAGATGGCGTGATATTCCATTGAAAAGCCCATGACGCGCTCCACGAGATGGCTATGGTCGAGTGCGGTCAGAAGGCTGTCGTTACCATGGCCTTCCTGACGAAGAAGGAGCACTGCGAATGGGAAGCTTTGCATCGCGCCGGCTTCCCCATCTTGTTCGACTTTCCGGATGACTATGCCGCTGTCAAGGGTGGCCAGTGTAATGCGTTTTTGATCATTGCCAGAGCCAAGCAACCGCGTCCTCGAGCTGGAATACATGTACAGTGGGCGCACCCAGGCTTCATTTTCGATGTCGCGTCGCAAAGCCGCGACAGCTGGCTCGGACTCGTCGCTTACAGCTGCTTTCCTGGCGAGGAATTGAGCTTCACGGGCGAACAGCGTTTGGACGTGCTTCTTCCTCATCTGCACATGCTGCGTCTGCGCGCGACCCAGACTGTACGCGACGTGCGCCTCTTCCTCAGTATTCCACCTGATGACTACCTTGCCTGTCTGTAGAGCGGATCCGGTCTGGTGCTCGCGCTCGTCGATAGTCAGTCGGTTCTGTTCCCGTGCGAAGCGCTCTGCATCATCGGCTCCTAAGGCGAAGAAGTCCCCTGCATCCGCGAATGAGAATTCGTTGCCCGGCCTAGGAGAGACCGGCGGAGTGATCGAGTTCGAACGGCTTCGTGTCATGAAATACCGTGAATGCTGTAGCAGAAGGACTTGCAGTTCTACCAGGTTTTCGGGATGCACAAAGTAACTCGCAAAGACACCTTCGGCTCCCAATGGTACAGTGGCAAGGCCAGTGTCGAACTCATTGTTGGAGCCAGTCTCTATAGCTGTGTGAAGCCGCGCAATGACTGAAGACCCAGCCTGCGAACCTGCGCTCACTCGTTTGCCAACGGCTAAATACGTGGTCTGCTCGAATAGTGCTCTGATTTGCTGCAGCGTTGTTGAGTAGTCATCCAACAACGGCCCCAGGTCGATATGAGTGAAGCTCTTCGGGTTCTCCAGAGTTTCGGTTCGGAAGCGATCTTCCAGATCAGTAGATCCCGTCCATTTCTTGTATTTTTTTAACAATTTCCGGAAGGCGGTCCGTTGAGCACTGGTAAACCGAGCCAGCGACCTGATTTCATCGCCCGCTCTGAGCAGATCGTTCTCAAGCCTCCCGTACCGCTCAAGACGACTGACAGGAATTCGCTGATCCGCCTTCGCCGCATTCGGGCTGTTGCGCAACGAGAGCTGTCGTACTTGCCGCTTCGAGTGGTCGAGCCTGCGTTGAATCTCGCCGGCTTTGCTCTTGACGAAGAGGTCGACTCGATCATGCTGATTAGTGAGAATCCTGAAGAGCTGGCCCTCAAACTGTTGCAACTGCTCGTCGCCGCATCCTGGTACTGGTGCTGACTTGCCCTTGGCTGGGGTGGTCTGCTCCTTGATGAAATATTTCACCTCGTCATAGTCGATATTGTCTGGGACGAAGATGTATGTTGTTAGCATCATGCAGCGCGCAAAAGTATGGCGCATATGCCACATGTAGGAGTACTCACGATGACTCCATGCAGGTATGGAGCGCTGCCGGAGCTCTTGGCCGTACTTCATTCCTGTTTAGCAGCAGGGCGCTGCAGGTGGAGTGTATGACTTCTTGTTCGCAGACGAGCAGGTTGCGAGGTGACCGTCTCATCTATCCTTTCGGCATATTATTGAAGGATCGTTCAGAAAGCGGGTAAAAGAAAGAAAACGACAGCAAAGTTTCACACAATCCGGTATGTGACGATCGGAGATATCAACCAGACGAAAGTTGCCCTTGGCGGCTCTGGCCACGACCCGAGTGTACCTCCTAAGCTCCAAGGCAGAGAACCCATGCGCTCCTGCGTCATGGGCACCTGGTCGACAGCAGACGGGAAGCCAAGAACACTCCGTACTACTAATACAGATACGGAAAGCAGTCGTGTGGACAGTGGTCTTTAGAATTTTAGCCTGTCGGTAGTTCTCATGATCCTGGCCTTCTCGGCAGCTTCACCGACGTCTGGTTCCAAACGGCTATCACCAACCTCTCGCGGCATCACTCGGGATCGGATCGTGGAAGTGGCAGGATGGTTCTTGACTCGGCTAATAAGGACGATCCCGTCTACAAATCATACCATCAAGCCTGTCTTCTCTCCTCAGAGGATAGGCAGCTCGACGCTGGCCTTGCGCAGCTGTCCCCGCAGACGTGCAGACAGCGACCGGCCGCCACGAAGATCTGCGCACGAGCGCCTCAACGCTCTCCATCAGCCTTTGGTACCATCGCCGCGCTTCGAGGATGTGAATTACCGCCGCAACGCCTGACCGAATCGAGGCGGCTTGTTGTGAAGGTTAAGGTATATGCCGTGGTAGTAGCGTACCAGCGAGTCCAACTCCGAAACCACCAGCAGGACCGAGGCCATCGGGCTGAGGATGCAATAATGCCATGCCATTTGTGTGACAGCTGGGTTGACAACGACTCGGCCGTGACAGGTCTGACCTAGAGCGACGTTGTTGAAACATTGGTCACAAAGCTTGCACACCACTACTGCCACGCCGGCATCAACATGTGCAGCGGGCAGCGGAGACTTGCATGCAGCATGTCAATACCACTACGTACCGATGGCTGTTGGTGCAATATGCGACAATGCGACGCCGCATTGGGCATACGAGCACACGACTACAGAGCGACAAAAACACCGCCGCTCAACAATACTAGCGGAAATTTGCAATGTGTGAAGATCAAGGCCCAGTGCGACTCTCATCACACCAAAACGTGTCGAGAGCGTGAAGAAAGCTGAAAATGTTTTGCTTGGCATCCAAATGCCGAAGCACTTCGTCTGCAGGCCACAGGAGACATCAATGTTGCGGTGCAAGGTCTTATTACTTGTCAATTGCGCCGCTGGAGCATCCTACCAGGCGATCTTATTATAGCGCGCGTATAGCCTTTGCAGGGCTACGTCGTCCCTGGAGTGTGTTTGATCCGTCGACCTCAAGCCAAACTCTCATCTCCTCGGGCGGCCCAGATGATCGTGCAGAAAGTCTCATCAGCTATTCTATCTAATGCTTTGGTCGAGAACTTGGAAAATGCGCAGCCCACCTTGGACACGAGACTGGGTTGATCAGTCTGACCCATGATCTTTGCGGTTGTTTCAACTTATGGACATTTCATAGGTCATTGTCACAGACCTTGCCGGGTATATTAAGCAAATGCTTGCTGACATGAACCAGAGGCTGCGCTGTTCAACTGCAGTTGTATTTGTCGCGTTGCAGCTTGCATGGCAGGATGCGCTTTATGGAACTACGGACGCTGGCTCACTTTCGCAGCATGAAGTGTACGTCTAGATAGCCGCTTGAGGAAGTTGGTAAATTCGATCGGCAGAGGCCAAGGCAAATACAGACTGCTCGATCGCCGTGCTTTCCTCGCAGTCGAGGGGTCGATGCGCACAGTCCGGTGTTGCGCTCCAGTATATGGCTACTGATCGAATGAGCTGTTGCTAAGATCACTGATGGACCTTCAGGACAATTGACTCATTGATAAAATGACAAGTCTTGATCCAGTAGTCCAGTCGTTTGCTGGAAGGGACAACTGTGCGCCATGCACCACAAGAGATATACGCAAAGTGTGAATACCTTGTTCACTTTGTTGTCTGGCTTTCGTCATGGAACACTCTACAAACCTCTCTGATATGCGATGAGGATGCAGTGCGAGCTCAGCGGGTACTATACACAGCTTGCGTCATGGCCAGTCTTCTGCTGTACGGACTCAGACTACGATCGCTCCTCGGAGGTCGCTCTGATGCGTTCGCCCTGCGGCCTTTGTCGTAGCTTTCACGCCTTCGAATATGGGGACTTCTTGAGCGGTACATGCTGCGTTCGCTGGTGGGGACTGCGTTCCTCTCTCTGCTGCGCGCCCTCATTGGCGATGACACTCTTGGCTCAATTGTCCCTGAACGGTCGATGTGGTTGTGAGGCGGTAGAGAAGATGGTGGCGATTTAGCTTGGCGGCGGATGCGCTGTGTGCTGTTATAGGCCCGTCGATTTATCGTCTGAGGGGCAACGTCTTCCCTTGCCAAATCTGCAGTCCTCGAACGATGTCCAGAACTGTCTGTGCGCCTGCGTCTGCGTGGCGAACGAGAACACGAGGACCGTGTAGAGATGGTGGATATAGTATCGAACTCCGAGTCTTCCGATTTGGCACGTTGCGAGCGTGACGATGCCAATACACTTGGCTCAACCTCATCTTTGGCTGCTTGGTCTGCGATCTTGGGTGCCAGTTTTGGATTGAAGAGCTGTTGAGTCCTTGATGGCCGGCTTGTGTATGGTCTATCCTGTTGCGAAGCAGTGCACTCGTAGCTGTAGTGACCTTCGGCAGACAAATTAGATTGTGATCATTGAGGTTTCGTCTACACTTCCTCGTGAGGTACCTTTCTGGAGACACTTTTGACATAATGTCGTAGCAGACGCCTTGGAGGGCCCAGCCTTTCTATAACGATCCATGGTCTGCATGGGAAACTGAGACTCGACTCAACGACTCATCAGCGAGCGCGCCTCACACACGCAGGAGGGGATCATCATGCTGGCTTGGCGGAAGCGGCTGCTCCCGCTTTGGCCGGTAAAGTTAGCGAGCAGCCAACGGGTAGCAGTAATCCTTGGATTCTTCAACAACGACATCACGCAACACTACCCCGAATCGTTGCGCGCCGGATCAAGCAACACAACCGGGCTATCCACCACCAGAGGCCGCGCCAGGCTCACAAGCACTACCTTCTTGGGACTCAGAGATCCCACTGTCGACAGACACCACCTTTAGAACTCGTATAATTCGCAAACGGACAAGGCTCGATGTGCGCACTGCACGATGTCCACGTACCTGGCCTCGGAGTTGACCATTTTCCTTGAGCCGCCCGTTTCCTGAGACTCTTTCGGTAGACCTCCAGTCAAGCTATTCACCGTACGGCAGCCACGAGCTCGCCGACCTCAGGAAACAGCGGCTCTTGGGCTTGTTTCGTCGCTCCTTTCGCACTTTGCAAGAGCGTTTTCCACACCCACTTACTCGGCATCATGGCGAATCCCAAGGCAGGCGCGCCATCTGAAAAGCTCTCATTCGCAAAGGTCGGTCGCGACAGGCCGCATTGCTCGCACGTGGAGGCCAGCGCTGACAAAAGCTCGCAGATTGCCGCCGCTGGACTAAAAGCACCGAGCGTACCTTCCACATCCATCAACAAAGCATTGAATGCGCAAAAACACACCATTACTTCAGCGCCGCGAGACGGCACCAAAATTGTCGATCCCTCGAATTCAGTAAGCGCACAAGACCCACAAGTGCGACCCACAAATGTTGCGAATCTGGCCACCACATCACCGCAAGAGAGGCACACGAATGATCCAAATCGTCCAGAAGTGCGTGTTCATACAGCTCAAGACACCTCGCCCCGTCCGCAAAGCGAGCACACCAGCAGCGGATTGCTCGCGCCAGTAGCCTCCGAGGAAGTCAGGGACAGTGCCACCCTAGACTCTTCCAGCAGCGGGTCGGCAAAGCCTCCCAGTCTCGACGGCAAGAGTGTAGCCTCTGGCACGACGTTCGCGCTGGACGAGAAAGAGTCGCTGAGGCCGGATGATAGTGCCAGTGTCAAAGCGGTGGAGGACGAGGAAGTTTTCTCTCCTGCAGGTTCGTGTCCGCCGGACGCCGATACCGAGAGCGATGTGCGTGCCTTCCGCGCCCAGCTTCGCGAGATCTCGTCCATGGAGCCGTCGAGGCACGAACTGCCGGGGCCAGGCTACAAGAACGGAGGCAACTCGTCTCAAGGCGTCCTCTACGTTCCACCCGAAGGTCTAGGCATGGGCACAGTGCCGGTGGCTGGTGGGATGGACGCAGATTTTGGGCCACATCCGAAACTGCTTGAAGCGTTGACTGTTCCTCAGAACCGTATCTGGGTACTGAAGCTTGAGCAAGATGTCACCGATTTCGTCAAGGATCCAAAAGAGCCGTCACTTCATCTACCGCAATGCAACTCTTACCAGAGAATGCTTGCCCATAAAATCGCCGACTACTACAGGCTGGGTCATGTCGTTGATGAGAGTAATTCAAGCGTCAGACTGTTCAAGACTCCGTACTGTCGGCTGCCGCCGTCATTGACCGGAATCGCGACGCCTTCGACGGCGGACAGTACGCCACCTCCTTCCGCGCCCCAGATGAAGATTCTCAGGCGTGGCGGTGACTCGACGCCTGCTATCGCGAACGGCTCTGGCCTGCCGTCAAAATCGGGTTCAGACGACGACACTGACAACGACAGCCAAAAACCAAAGAAGCCGATGTCGTATGAAGAACGTGTGGCTAACTACGAGTCTGTGCGACTGCGCATCATGGGGTCCGCTAAGCCCAGCGAGACTGTCGAAGAACCAAAGGCGAATGATGCATCTCGTTCAAGCTCCGCTGCTGGCAAGAAATCGAAAAAGAAGCAGCGATCCGACAGCGACGAAGGTTTCGACACGCGTTCGGCATACAATACTTTCTATCCTGCTCAGCAAGGCTCAAACAGCTTCGCTTCCACGTCTATGAGCTTCACAGGGTATCACGACCCGGGCTATGTTGGCAATGCCAATCCTAGCAGCTTCAATCAGCAGACATCACCTGCGTTCCAACCTTACAGCCAAGTTCAAGGCAGCATCTCATGGGCTGGCGCAAATTACAGTCCGACTGTCGGTACACAGCAGTGGAATCAAGGGCAAGCGGCCGGGTATGATTTGTCAAATGATTTTCAGCGGATGATGAGTTTCCAGACTCCTGCAGGACCACAACCGCCTACTGGCTTCGACGGCACTTACAACCAGCAGTTCTACAGCTCTCCTCAGCCTTGGCAGCAGCATTCTTATAATGCTCCGTTCCCGCCATCGACTGGGCAAAGTCCGTTCGTGCCGCAAGAGCGTCGTCCAATGTCCTCTGGCCAATATCAAGACCCGCAACAGCCATATGCTTTCGGACAGTTACCCAGCCAGACATTTCCAGGCCGCCCTCCCAGCAAGCTGGAACACCCCATACCTGGTAGCTACAAAGGCAAACATTTCAATCCCCACAGTCAATCCTTCATACCAGGCCAACAAGGCATGAACAATGGTTTCAGACCGTATACACCACAGGGTCAAATGGCGACTCCTGGCTTCAACAGCGGATACAGCATGCAGCGCCAACTCTCGTCACAGTCGCAGGCATCGTCATTCGGCTCGCCGCACACCCATAGTGGTGGGCCACCGCTGCCGATGCAACTACAACAGCCTATGAACCATCCTCTGCCACAGCCAGTCTTCCCGCAGCAACCGTCACCAAGTGTACCATTACCGCCAAAACCAGGCTCGACCCCGCAGAAGCAAATGGGCCACCAGCTCACAGCCTCGCCAGCGGGCTCTGCACACGGCAACAGTCCAAGCAGCATCGCCAAATGGGGCGCCCCGGCTTCGCTACCTGCCAAGCCGCCGCCTTCAGCAGAGCCATTTGATCCTAGCCGATTTCCGCAAGTGCAACGGCCCCCGTCGTACAACACTGCTGCTTCCGCCAGGATCCCGAACGGCGCCATGCCGAACTTTGGGTCGATGCCGCCGATGGGGGGAAATGGGTTGCGACCGTGAAGAAGTGGTCAGGAGCGTCGTTGATGGGCTTGACTTGGTAGATACCCGGGAGGCTATGGCGAGAGGTCTGTAAGCGAGGCATGGCAAGTAGTGGAGTAGTGTAATGCGAGTATGACATGCTAGTCTAATGTCCGCGGAATGTGTCCTCTCATCTGGGTATTCTCTTGGTCTTCATCACCGCGGCAGGCACTTTTGGTCGACGTAATATGTTTGAGTCGATCTGTGTGGGACCTGTGCGAGGATTGCTTGCAGCCTTCGTTGTACGCGGTACATGTATCGTCGCAAGGCCAAATGTGCCTGCCACTTCGAGCGAGACTGTAGCAGCGGAAATAGGGAGTTAGCCATTATGCTTCCTCAAGAGACTGATATACTGGTTGCAACTGTCTACACAACCAACGCGAGTCTTCAATCGATGTATTCACGTTTATTGAAAGTGTCTCCGGCACCGCGGACAGATGTAATCACCGCCATGACCGACTGAACAAGGACGATGATGGCGGGAGGGAAGAGGATGAAAGGAATCGCCACTTGACATGTTGAGCTTCAAGTTGATCATGAAAGCGCAATAGAATATCGATTCTGAACATCTCGACGTACGTAAGAAGGATAACGCAGGTTATGCTCAGGATCCACTGTGTAAGCTAGCTGCTGCGCGGCGCTGCACCACGGACTCCTAAACGCCACGCTAAAACGATCACCATGTAGTAGAAGAAGCCTCTGTGCCGCCCATGCCCATGGCGTTCTGGTTCGGAGCCGAATCATCAGCGTACGAAGCGTTCTCATTGCCGCCCATTTCCCGGACCACTTTGTCTCAAGACCGCGTTCATAACCATACTGCGCGGCACCATGCTCGAACTCCCGCGTAATCATTTCGAACCTCTTCTGGTGGCGACGACACTCAAGTCTTGCCTTAATTCTTCTCCAGCTCTCGACCCTCGTCCTGCAGCTTCCCGATCAAGCCCTTCACACTTTCGTATGTGAGCATAGTCGTCATCGCGGCTGGCACCGCCCTGATCATATTGGTTCCCATGCCGTTATAGAACGCTCTCCATCCTTCCTCCTTCAGAATCACCCGGAAAGCTTGGATCAGTCCTGTGTACTTCCGCTTGTATACCATACCGTCGGTGTTGCCGATCGCCCGCTTGCCGTCATTTGGCAGGCTTTGGCTGTGCTGGTTCATAGCGACGCCATTTGCATGACCTTCCGGCGATGCTCGTCTCTGCTGCGTTTGTAATCGTGTCCGCAGCACTTCATGTGGGTATGTGGCCGTCGTGGCGCAGACCTTGGAGAAGAACGTCGCTGCGCTAATGCCGACGAAATTTTGGAGTTCGCTGCCAGATGTGGTTGGTGACTGGCCCATCTCCAGACCGGTGAACCGTGACTTGAGGTATTCGTACAGCGGGAATTGGATCGCCACGTGAGTCAAGCCGAGGAGGGCCGGACCCAGACCGGAATAAAATGCTTTGATGCCTTCTTTGGCATACATCTGTCGCGCGGCGTCCGCTGTGTTTCTATAATGCCACGGCGTTCGGGAAGACTTGGAAGCATGACCGGATACTTGGGCCATCATACGAGTTTTGATGACCCAGATAGGGTTTGTCGTGATCGTACTGCAGGCGCCGGCACAGACTGAAGCGTACACTCTGGCCAGCAGCTTCTTCGACTCATCGTCATTGTACCCAGAGCTGTAGAAGTACTCTCGGCTCTTGTCGTAGACCGACATGTATACCGCCCAGGTGGGCAAGTAGCCGAGGAGCATTGGTCCGAGACCTCTGTACAGTCCTCGCACGCCATCCTCCCGAATGATCATGCTCGCCGTGCCCACCAGTCCGCTATACAGCTGTCCCACCGGCGGGCCCGCCTTCGCGAGACCTGGATTTCGGAAGGAGCCTGCAGCCTGCAGCTTGGTCTTGATGACGTCCAGTGGACATGTGACCACGCCGCTCGCCGCGCCTGCCACAGCGCCAGAGAAGCTGTTGACGGTGGTGGGCGACAAGGTGGTGGTCCATAGCGCCAGCCGCGGATACGGAGAGTGCCTGTGCAATGCGGACTTGGTCTGGCTGGCGACGCTCCCATGTGCTTGCTCTTCACCGGTCGTACCTCCGGATCGCGACATGGTCTGCATGTGCCCCGACGGGGCTATCGGTCCACGTTCTGCCGCATCTGGTGCATGCCGAGTGTATATACAACAATGTGTCTTGTGCCCGCTCCGGTTGGTCGGTTCTGTGGCCTCGCTGCTGGTGTTTCTTTATGTCTGCCGCGCGCCCCGCAACGCCGTTCCTGCCATGCGCCTGAGATGGAACGTACCTTCTGGATTCTCTGGTCACGTGGAAGAGTGCAAGGCCAGTCGTCGTCGATCTGAAGCGGACGGGAATGTGTCAAATGTCTCTGGAGTCTATGTGTCGCGTGTGCACTGTCGTGGTTCGCGCAATCGTCAATGGAAATGTCCTTCTCAGCTCTCGTCGGTGAGAGCTTGTTCATCGACCCCACTCCTCGTGACCAAAGTCTTGGGCCGGCCAAACGAATCCCTGGACTTTTTCTGCTTACCATCGTCGACGCCATCCCAAGTCGCAACTTCGTACTGCTTGGAGGCACTGGAGATTGACCCTCTACTCACTCCTCACACTGCACCACCGCCGTCGAGATGTCGTATCCGTCGCTGGCCCCCTTCATCCAGAAGCGCCCGATGCTGCTGCGCTGGCTCAAGCCGCTCAGCAACTGGTACTTCGACAACTCGGGATACAGGAAGTTGGGATTGAGGTGAGGCATCACGGCGCATGGCCTGCTGGAAGGGAAGGATGAGATATACGGAATGCGAGGAAACAATATATCGAGAATGCTCAGGCTGATGCAATGCACTCACAGGGCTGACGACCTCCTTCCCGAGGAGACTGAAGTCGTGCAGCTTGCGCTGAAGCGCCTGCCACCCAAGGAGGCCTACGACCGTGTTTTCCGCATGAGGAGAGCTTTCCAGGTACTTTATCATGTCGTGATGGATTTCGAAGAGGCTGGAATGCTCACGAAGAACAGTGCTCAATCGCGCACCAGCTGCTACCGCAGAACGAATGGACAAAGGCCGAGGAGGTACGTCCAAAGCAGACTGCGACCTGAGTCATCCATACGAGGCGCTTCTAGAGCCAGCCAGGGGATAGACAGCTAACACTGGAGCAGGACTATCCTTACTTGTCGCCGATTATCAGAGAGATCGAGGCCGAGCGGACGGAGAGAGAAGACCTGGAGGCTCTGGTTATTCAAAAGAAGCAGGCGACTGAGAAGACACCGACAAGACACTAGAGATGGGGAGCGGAGGGATCCGTGCAAGCAGGTACTGTGTGAATATGGCGCATCTCATAACAGCGCCGATGCTGTCATAGACTTTGAGACAGAGCGTGTACCATTAACGAAGGCCAAGTGGTTGTTGGCAATCTCTTGTGCAATGGACATATTGCCTAGCATTGAATCCGTTCAACATTACCAGTGCAATCGAGGCGTATCGCATGCAACGTTTGTGCGCATGCTTCACGTGACAGCGCCCTTGCAACGCGATCATCCAGCATGCAGAACCCCTGCTGATCTCGTAAGCGTCATTCTGTCTCCGCGACTGAACTTCAAGCCGGGCACTTGACCTCCTGGCTTACCACAACACGTACCTTATTGTAGATGCTACATGTAGAATTGAGGTGATTACTGATATCGTGCCTGAAAATACAAGCAACAAACGTCATACTGGCTCATCGCCTGCTCTACGTGATCCTTCCTCGGCCATCTGTGTGGTCTCCCGCTCTGAGAACCAGAATAATCGAAAACTTCAACATAAGGTCAGGCTATTGCGATCCAGAGCACATTGAAAAGTATCGGATCATGTCTTTGCGTCGATCAGCACGCAACTCGTCCAGATCGCAACCTGCCGAAACACCAAATGGACATGTCGCTGAAGCAGCCGCTCCTACAAAGAAAAGGGGCCGAAAGTCCAAAGCTACAGAAGATGTTGCAAGCAGTGCCGTCGCTCTAGATCCAGTCGAGGATGGCCAGACCAAAGAGACCATCGCAATGCCACCTCCAGCGACTCCTGTACCCTACAAGCGACGAAGAGTGGCGAAGACTCCTACTCAACCGCCTCCACTTACGCCGACGCCCTCGGCGATAGGTCTGATGACGAGTAACAACGTGCTGAGACCTAATTGCAGCACAGGCGACATCGACGATACCACACCTCCTCCTGCGCGAGACCGGCCTGCGAAGCCTCATCACACGAATGCTACTCTCATCACGCCAGGAGGGACACAGGTCCCGCCTACCTATAGCAATTGGGAAGAATCACCCTCGAAGCCGGATCCTCGGCCAGCTACAACGACGAGGTCTCTGTTAGACGACGCCTGTGCCCACCTTCTCCGCGTCGACCCAAGCCTGCAGAAAGTAGTCGAGAAGCATCGCTGTCGCATCTTCTCACCCGAAGGCCTGGCGGAGGAGATCGATCCTTTTCGCTCTTTGGCTTCCGGAATCATGGCGCAGCAGGTCTCTGGTGCTGCCGCGAAGTCGATCAAGAATAAATTCATTGCACTGTTCGACCCGGCGCAGTGTCCTACTGGCTTTCCGCCACCGGCACTGGTCGCTGAGACGAAGCTGGAGCGGCTGAGGGAGGCGGGTTTGAGTCAGAGGAAGGCAGAGTACATTCAAGGATTAGCCGTGAAATTCGCGACAGGTGAACTGACAGTGCCGATGTTGATGAATGGCAGCGACGAGGAGGTCATGGAGAAGCTCGTCGCGGTGCGAGGACTCGGCGCTTGGTCCGTAGAGATGTTCATGTGCTTTGGTCTCAAGCGCATGGATGTGTTTTCCACTGGCGATCTCGGGGTGCAGCGGGGCATGGCGACGTACAAGGGGCGGGATGTAGGGAAGTTGAAGGCGAAGGGAGGCGGAAAGTGGAAATATATGAGCGAGCGGGAGATGATTGAGGGTGCGGAGCCGTTCAGGCCGTACAGGAGTCTGTTTATGTGGTATATGTGGAGGATCGAGGTGAGTGATGCGTTGTTTGCAGGTTGAGGCTGTGGATGCTGATTGATCGTTTGTGTCTAGGATGTTGACACGGCTGTGCTTGATGACGACTGATGATGAGTGATGGTTGATCATTATTATCGCGGAGGGACGCCGTGGAATCTGTGCTAGGCATGCCATGCATCTTGACTCTTCGCTCCCTGGTCCGAAATTTGTCGAAATGCTTCGTCATACTCTTCTAAATTGCATACTGGAGCATGCGAGATTGTATAAGAGCGGCGCCGCTATTCTTTACAGCTGGACCGTGGACAGAGAGATGGAATTGCGACGCGTCGAGTGCGGGCTCTCGTTGCAGAGACGACGAGCAGAAGATGTTGATCGGCATTATTAGCAAGCTTGTCGTCTCTTGGCCAAGAGGGGAATCTTCTCGTAGAAAGGCTTGAACATGCGAACGGAAATTTCTGGGTCTGGCATTATTATTGAACTGCTTCCGCATACTTATGGATACGTATCGGTATAGGGCCGTCCTCTGTAGGCCACGTCTGGCCTTGGCGTCAATCAGCTTGGGCGCGAGATATTGGTGTCTGTTTTCCAACGAGCCTGCGATTCTTTTTGCCCAGAGTCCCGCCACGATTGGCTCCCAAGGTACGCGCCCTCTGATAGGACAGCGCTTCCCTTTCTTGCGACGTTGATCTTCAAACTTGACACATTTGTTTTTGGTAAACTCTGCGACGAGGATGACCGTTTCGAGAAGTTTCGAGACGGCTGCAATGGAGACATCTGGTAGATGCGACGACGCTCCTGGCGAGGCAGAGATTATTTCTGTCTCTGCTTGCAACAAAATCGAAAGGAATCATCATGGGCCATGGCGGGGTTCCGGACGCATCTTCAGGTGGCGATTCGAAGACGACATAATCCTTAGGAGAAAATCGGGCAGAGTCATGGCGTGTGTCGGGACCAAGAAACTGTATGCTGGCATTGCTGGGGTCCACGGACTAATCGAGAATATGCCATGCAGGCCCACGTGAAACTGATTGGGGCAATTTGACATACCTGGCAGTCGTGGGTTCCTGGGGTCGCGGCATGGTATGCTGCTGTAGGAGAAGACCTCACGGAACCGTATAAGGGGTTGATCTTAAGTCGTGCTGTACGCCGTTCCATTTTTCTGATGGTTGCAAGGCAGCTTCGATCCCTTTGCACCGGGTTCGGGCGAAACAACACTTTGGAGCATAATGGCAGTATTTAAGTTGGGCATCGCTGTGCTCTACCACTCCTAATCACTGGTAACGAATGATTGTTGTAGGTTGATGGAACCCCACGCAGGAGCTGTCTGCGATTGTCTGCCAAGTCTACATACCTGTCGTGTCCCGACTCGCGAGGTCGAGTGTGCTATTTACAACGTAAACCTTGATATCGGCTCGGAGGAGCATGAGAGAGATCGTGGACCGGAGCATGTCGTCTCTCGGCATGCAATTCGATGTTGCTCTATACGTGATCGAAAGTGATAGAAGCGCACCTGCGAAGCCAAGTCCACTCCTCAATATTGACAAGCTGTGAAAGCTCTCATCAGCTACATGGTCGTGGAGGGGAGCGAAGCCAGGTCAAGCATGGAGCGTGGTTGCTGAGCTGCATGTATCTCCCATGCAGGAGCTCGAATACGGCCTAGTGGCAGTTGAAATAGACAATGGACAGGGTTAGCCTCGCGTGCCGACGGAAGTCAATAGACCAGGGTGCGTCTAGACTTCATCGACGAACGAGAGGAGAACATTGTAGCGCCGAGTTGTCGAGGTTTGGTATGGTATTCGTAACGCATGCGGCGGAGAGTTCAGCCAGACAAGGGAACAATGGTGCTCTCTCCACTTTCGCCACCGCTAGGAGTTCGTGACATGGGCACGAGTAGCTGGAGGCGCGGTCTGTACAAAAATGATGATGATGATCTCGGGAGCAAGCGATTCATATTATGATGATGATGATGATGATGATGATGATGATGATTGGGAGGAGGAGGAGGGGGCACAGCGGGCTGGAAAGGTCTTTGTAGGTGAGATGAGCATGTGCAGGGAGAAGACAACGGTCGTTAATAAAGTAGAGTGATGAACGCCCAGCCGAGATTACCGTGGTCCTAGTGGCGAGTCGTGACTGGGATGTCGAGCGTCTGCCAATCCTACCGAAACACACGGATCGCTATTATGCTGTTGATTATTATCGAATTGTTACGATTACCACGTCTGTGCGGTGGGCTAGCAAATGACGTCTCGTGCGAGGCGTGAGGGAGTAGGAGCAGTGACGGAGGGTTTGCTGGTGGTGACACAGTCTCAGACCCATCCATTGCGTGGTCATGGGAGCTCTGCACGGGTCGTCGGCCTGGTGAGCAGCTCGATGGCACTGGCATTGCCACCAGATACAAGAGATAGTTGACCAGAGGTCGTCGAGCAGGTCGCCACGCAGCCAATGGCGGTCCCGGAAGTCCTCGGCGGGCCATCCTGAGACGCCATCGCTGCTGCAGGTGCGGGCGCTAGGGCGGCCAGCGCGACCAAGAGGGTTTGGCGGCGCTGGCATACGCGGCCCATGCATTCGCCTGCATTTCTCAACCTCCTTTCCGCCTGTGCCTGCCTCCTTGAAAGACAGCCGGCGCCCCGTTCCCAAGACAGCCACACCTTGCCCTCGCCTTTCTTGCACATTCCCATTTCCCATACATCGCGCCTTCTTTCGCTAGGTCGCTTCGGTCGTGCGTTCTGTACACTCGGGAATCGCTCTGCTCTCGACGTGCTTAATCTGCTTCTTCCCACTCGCTCAAAGCAAAAACATCAGTTTGCCGGGCGGAGACTCATCCATTGGTTTCTACAGCGCTGAGCCATTCGTCAGCAGCCTTAATACACCCAAAGGTGAGTTGGCCACCGTCACCGAGGCAGCAACATACATCCGCCGCAATCAGCATCACGACCACGACCTTCACACGATCCACGAACGTGATCACAAGCGAGAGCGAGCCGGGTGGACCCAACACGCTGGGAAAGCATCTCCACCGACACACTCCTGAAACGCTGTAAACAAACACCTTGCCATCGGAAACGCTGCTGACCCTCTTTCTCCATCATCACAGTTATCCTCCGCAGCACCGCGGCAATCATCACACAAATGGCCGCCAGGTACATCGTGCCGGCGTTGGCCGTCGCAGGACGGGCAATTGGTGTGTACACCCGATGAGAGCAAGAGACGCGACATGGACACGGTAGACTGACCATCGGACAGCTCAATCTTCGTCTTCGTCTTCGTGCTCGGTCGACGGCACGACCACTATCCAGAACCAAGGCGATGCCTCCGCGCTGTCAGGATGCTCAACCTTCTCGGGCAACATTGCCATTGCTACCGGCACCACAAACTCCATCTCCCTTGATGGCATTCAGAGAATAGAAGGCAGCTTGACCGCGGACAACGTGACTCAGCTCACCTCCTTCTCCGCCAACGACCTCGCCACCATCGACGACGACTTCACGCTCTCCGGCTTGACGATTCTGTCAACGCTGAGCTTCCCAGCTCTGACCAGCGTGAACTCGATCGACTGGACAGCGCTACCGGCTCTGCAGGGTCTCTCCTTCAGCGCCGGTGTGCAGCAGGCCAGCAGTGTGTCAATCCAGAACACGCAGCTTACCTCTCTCGACGGCATCAACCTCCAGACTGTCGACACCATGATCATTGCCAACAACCCATACCTCAACGACATCGACATGCAGCTCGGCAACGTGACGCAGGCCCTCACCCTCGAGGCCAACGGTCGCAACGTCACTGCCAACTTCCCGAACATGGAGTGGGCTTACAACATCACCTTCCGCAACGTGTCGTCCGTCAGCACTCCGTCGCTGGCTTCCATCAACGGCTCGTACGGCATGTTCGCCAACTTCTTCTCGAGCGTCGCTGCTCCTAACCTCACCAGCGTCGGTGGCTCGCTGTCTTTCGTCAGCAACATGGACATGACCAACCTCTCGTTCCCGGAGTTGAAGACCGTCGGCGGTGGTCTCCAAGTTGCCAACAACACTGAGCTCGGAGACATTGACTTCCCAGCCCTCACGACCGTCAGTGGCGCTCTTGACTTCTACGGCAACTTCTCCACGTAAGTTGCGCTGACTGGAGTGTATTCCGAGCATGTACTTACTTTTCATCACAGTGTCGAGCTCCCAAAGCTTTCTGACGTAAAGGGTGCCTTCAACCTCCAGTCATCCGAGGACATCTCCGACGCTTGCAACCACTTCAAGCCTCTGTCTGGTAACAACAATGTCATCAAGGGTACTTACACCTGCGCTGGAAAGGAGTCCACCCCTGGTGGCACTGGCACTCTATCCTCTGGCACCAACAGCGGCAGCGGTTCCGGCAGCTCCTCGACCGCGTCAAGCGCCGCCAACGCCATGTATATCTCTGGCGCAACCGGTGTCATGGGTGTGATTGCCGCCATTTTTGGCATGCTGTAAAGAGATAGCCTGTATCTTTGGAAAGCGTTTATCGAAAGCAAGCGGGATGACCTACAACAGCACTTGCCGGATCTGCAAGTGCTAGCAGCACATGGTGGCGTTTATCAATGGGCGAGGTAGTTGGTCCTCCCGGGTTGAGCAGTTTTTTCAACAGCATACGGCATTGCATAGACTAATTGTAGCCTCTCACACGAATCACATATCCTCCACCCACCCTTCACCATTACAAGCCGGCCCTGGGCGGGTGCCCGCGGTCCGACTGCTGGTGTAGATTGGTAGATTGCGAAAGCTATGTGACATTGGAAAATGGAGAGGGCTGTTCGCTCCTTCAAGAATGTAATGTTTGGTGCTGAGAATGGTAGTGAGGAAGCGGGGTGGTAATGTGGTGGTTAGCGGAACAAGCAGGGGATGAGCAAGCGGTTGGGGGCTGGCAGACAGATGTCGTATAGTAGGACTTCTCAACGCGATTGTCTCCAATGTACGTGCCTGCTCCTTTGGCCAGCTCGATCAGATCGCTTCGATTGGACATGGGCACACGTCGATGACCTGAGCATCGAGTGTTGCACATCCTTTACCATGTTCCCGCACAGCCGGCGGTCGTGGATCATGACATTCTTGACGCTTGCATAATCGCCCGAATGGACTGGTGATGCACTGATGCTGTTACACGATTCGTCGTACAACACCTCCCCATTGAACAAATGAACAAATGCCCTTGCGCGCTTAATGCACGCTGTCTCCGCGGATGTCGCTCCCGTGGGCCATGGATCGGGGCGCTGTGATCTGAAGACTGCACTTGGGCGGTTCCTGCCTGTTTGACATCAGGCTTGGCTTTTTTAGAGTTTCAGACATCTCACAAATTTGTCCTCGTGCTTGTGTACACTAATAACATCCACAACTTGTACTGATGTATTCGCTTGAGGGTCTGTGGCGCTTCTAGTCTCGCCGCTGCTACACCGGCGCCTTGCATCAAGGATCATTATGCTTAACCGCTCCTTTCGTGTCTCGAGCCATGGAGGATCGGGTTGGTTGTTACAGGATGACGCGATGGCTGGTGCAGGAAGACCACAGTGCCAGGTGGGCTTTCATGTGCTACCATGATGCTCATGATGATGAGCGCTAGAGCAGACCGCTTTTCTAGCGAGCAGCAGGTGCATCGACGCGAGGCATGAGGTGAGGCCATCATGCTGCGCACGAACAAGCAGCATCTTGGGGAAGACCGGTAGTGCTCCGGCAATCACTCTGCGCGCTCGGGCAAGGTCGTACAACTCACGCCGGGTCGAAGTCCCCGGACAGGGGGCAGCCCTCTGTGCTTACGAGTGGCGGAGAAGGTCTCGTTTGGCGGCTCAGGTTATGCTGCTTGCCCTCCGCAGCCGCCTCTGGTCAGGATGTAACACGTTGGCGACGGGCGTCCACATGAACCGCACTCCGCCTGAGAGCATCGAGCGACATCATATCTGAAAAGAAGACTCTTCGTCGACTGCCTCCACAAGCACAGCTCGTGCACTGAAGAAAAACAGTTCCCTGCGTCACGTCGAGTGCGTCCTCATCGTCGCACCGGAAAACTCAAGAGTCCACTTCGATCTTGCGGTGAGCGAAAGGAGCCAGCAGAGCCAGTGTCTCCTCATGGAAGATTGGAGGGTCTCGACATCGGATCATCCAATGCGGATCCACACCTGGTTGACATGCATGGTGTCGCGCAGGCCCGACGTTAGAACGATCCAAGGCGCGCCAATGGTTTCTCGTACGGACCAGCAATCCGACGCATGACCAACGCAATATGATCGGGAAAGACCCGGCCACAGTCGTTGCTAGTGGTCACGGGCGGGGGAAGCATCCGATGCAGCAGATAGGCCGCCTATTATGCAACTCCAGCAAGGGACGTTTTAGCGCCCAGTGATTGCCAACATGCTGTTCATTGCTTCTGTGCCTCACTAGCTACTGTTGACCCGGTGTCTGGCTTCTGTGATTGAGCGTCCCGGACAGTCTCGTAGAAGCTCCTGCCTATCTCGTCCGTGTGGGTACGCTCACCTCATTCTACTAGAGCGGATGTGGAAGAGCGCTGCTGCATTCTCAGGGTACCATCCTGGCTGCTGTCACTTTGACGCCCGTTGAAATGCTCAAGCACTGTCAGGCACTGTGCATCCATGGCCCTTAGCACGTTTCGATCTGGGCTCTGACCCCTTCGAATGGGATTCGCTGTGGACCCGCTACTCTGCGATCTCGACGACGACAGCGACCGTGCGACATATCAGCCTGAGGTGGGTAGGTCTACATATAAAGAGGCACTCCTGCTGACGACCAGGTCATTCCCATCCACACATTTCGACTTCTTCCTCATTGCATCTTGAGCGGGTTTTTGTGCTTTGCAATCGTCGTTTGCATTCTGATTTCTTGAGCGGGAGGTTGTATGCTTTTGAAGACTTCATAGAGCCACCAACATGACATCGGGATACAGATACGGGGCCAATCATGGTCGTGGTCCTGGGTAAGTGATCCCGATGGCCGTCTCGGCATCACATTGCAGGACTGACAATATCATTCAAGCTACAATCAGCAGCAGCTGCCTCCACTTCAGGACGTCCTGTCGGGACTAGCATCTGAGAATCCTCAACTCGCGCGTTTACCTCAGGATATCAACTCGGATTATACCACTTCTGCTTCGACTTCTCCTGTGATGCCTGCAAACTATCAGTCGTTCCACATGCTTGCGCACCACCCGCCCTCTCCATCTATCACCGATTCGAGCGAGTGTCCGGAATACACCCCGGTCTCCAGCCCCAGAGGATCCAGTAGCGGCCCTGGCTTGCCTCAATACCGGCCCTCGTCACGTCACTCCTCGTCGAGCTCTCGCACCGCCAGACGGACAAAATCTTCTGGCCGTCGCATCAAGGAAGAGCAGAAGCGCAAACACGAGCGCAAGGCTCGCGCCGACCAGTCTGCAGTCCTGCGGGACATGGAGGATCTCTACAACATCCTCTTTGCTTGGTCTTGCAACAAGGCGCAGAGCACTGGCAACGGGCACACTTCCGGGCTTGTCGGAGACAAACTGGCCAACTCGCAAGTCGCCGTCGCCCTCATAGCACATTTTGGGCAGCAGGCGATTCGTCAAGGTCTCGAGAATGGCAACCTCCCGCAGGTCCAGGCCGAGATCCGCGCCGTCTGTGATCGAGCTGTGAACCACCCTCGAGGCCCATTGGCCGGGAGCTGGCTTGACACCGGCCTGGATGGTGATGAATGCATCACGAACAAAAAGGGCGACAAGACGTGTCACAATCCGAACCATACGATTCAGTTTGCGGACGCAAGGGACTGTCGAAAGACCAGACGCACGGCGACTTTTCACACAAGGGTTTCGGACGAGTGGAAAGGAAACAAACAGGTGTTGCAGGCGCAATTGGAACCCGCGCTTACAATCGTTGGACCCAAGTTCGGCGAGGTGAGGAAGTTCCTGAGACAGATGTCGGAGACGATCGAGAGGAGCATCCCGCGCAAGCGCTAGGTTGGTTGTTGAGCAGCGTTCGTCGATGGCGTTGCAGCGTTCAAGCGAGCGGCTCGAGGATTTTCGGCACGGCACTTCTGCCGGCGACATATGGTACAGGCATGATTCAATGGCGGGACAGGCATGATATCCTCATCTGGGCATTTGATTACAATGTACTTCATGGGTTGGGATGTTGTAATGATCATCGCGAATCGGAAAATCAGAAAGTTGATGGCATGGTGGCTGTTGGCAGCGAAGAGGACGATGCTGTGGATGGGCGCAGGGCTGTGGTGGCCGGGACTTGTCTGGTCGAAAAGCAGTAGCTCATAATGTATGATGTCAATTGAACTCACATATCTATCTCAGGTCACCCTACGAGCCCAAAGCAGACAGCGCTCGTCAAACCTGTCGTATCGCCGTGATCCTCGAAGTCGACCGTGATCAGCGTCGCGAGGCTGAGACAATGGACCGATGTGGACGTCGGCCAACAGTCGCCAACAGTCGCACGAGCGAGCAATGTGTCGAATAGGACCTGTGACCGATCAAGCGGTGAACTCATCACATCGTGGCAACAACCAATTGTTCAGCCCTACTATGCAACAGTTCTCGAACATGCACCACGAGCATAGTAGCCAAAGGCAAATAGATTAGTCTGGCCAGGGTGTTGGAGACAGGTCCGTCTGGGGATTTGAATGGTGAAGTCCCTCGGTGCAGGGGGGAGGACGGCATGTACCAGGCTGATCCTGAACAGCCAGCACAGCAGCGTGCGCGCGCGCGATCGAAGGATGTCAGATGCGGCCGGCGGTTGTTCGCTAGCTTGCCGCAGGTTCGTTAGACAGCGCTGCCGCGAGGCTTTCGGTGCGCTGCTTGCGGGCGGCTGAAGCGGCGGTGCGATTGTGAGCTGTCACATCACATTCGAGGCGTGCGTCGGGTTGGCGGCTTGCCATGTGGGATGAGCTGTTGGACAGCCTGACGTGGCAGAACAGGATTTTGATTTTGATTTTGATCCAATGGCTCATGGATCATGCGAGTAGTTCAGTAGTAACAAGAGGTAAGATTGTCCATGGCCTCGACATTGCCAGACATGTCTGTGAAGATGAGGCCGAATGGAGTGAATGCCAAGCACAAAGCAAAGGGCAGGCCTCGTCACGAGCCACGGGCCTTCCCGACTGGGCCTGGCCTGTCCGCCTGCATGGTTGAGTGAGCTTCTCACTCCGCAGACGACGACCGAACCCCATGGCTGCACCGCACTCACGTCCCATCTACACGTAACGCACGTCAACCCCAATTAAATTCCACCACCACCACTGCCGCCGTCTCGACACCATTGCTTCACCGCCGGACCCCGTGATTACCTCCAATCGTCCTCGCAGAAGGACTACCATCACCGAACGAGAGAAGGCATTGACGGACGCGAGGCGCTGGAGCGAGCAGAGGGACGACACCCTTCCTGAGCGCCTGTTGGCGTCTCACCCTTCCGACAACATGCTGCTGCCCAAGGGCGGCGTCAACTGGAAGGCCGCTCGCGCGCGATTACCGCCTTATCGAGCGGTATGGCGCTTCCTCACACAGACGCGATCGTTGCTCGCTCTCGCGGTGATAGGCATAATAATTCTGCTGTGGAACGGTTTTAGTGGGACCGCTGGCGAGATGCAGAGGTGAGAGATATGCACGCGCATGTGGTCTGGGAGACGGCTGGCAATATTGACCGAGTTCTGGTGAATAGATTCTATTGCTTCGGCCCAGCGAAATCCCCGATAGATATGACCGTCAACGAGCAGGCGCGGTGGGCCGGCCACCTTCAGACACCAGTACTCTTCAACCACCACAAACCCATAGAGATCAACGAGTCGAGCATACAACACGTCAACCTCAACCCCATCGCCTCGACACGCAATGCGCTCCAGAACGAGGAGCGCGTCCTCATCCTGACGCCGTTGCGCAATGCCGGGCCCTACATCGAGCAGCACTTCGATCTCCTTTCGCAACTTTCGTATCCGCATCACTTGATAGACCTGGCGTTCTTGGTGGGAGACAGCACGGATGACACGCTGGCGGTGCTGGCGACAGAACTTGAGCGAGTCCAGTCGCGCACAGACCAGATTCCATTCCATTCTGCAATGGTCGTGGAGAAGGACTTCGGGGTCACTTTGGGGCAGAATGTGGAGGACAGGCATGGCTTCGAAGCGCAAGGGCCCAGGAGGAAAGCTATGGGCAAGGCGAGGAACTACTTGCTGAGTGCGGCGTTGATGCCGGAGCACAGCTGGGTGTACTGGAGGGATGTGGACATCAAGGACAGCCCGAAGAACATTATTGAGGACTTCGTGGCGCATGACAGGGACATTTTGGTGCCGAGTAAGCTGGACGAGCAGATGTTGCTGCTGGAGGGATATGCTGACATCGAGGCAGATATCTGGTTCCACCGCTACGAGAACGGCGTGGATATCGAAGGCCGCTTTGACTACAACTCATGGCAAGAGTCCGAGACTGGCAGGAAGCTGGCGTCGACGCTTGACAAGGATGTTGTGCTTGCGGAGGGTATGCACAGCTCGTCATGATCTGTGGGAAAGACAACAGGCTGACGTCTCTCCTAGGTTACAAAGAATACAAAACCGAACGAACATACATGGCCCTTATGGGCGACTGGCGAGATAACAAAGACGTCGAGATCCCACTCGATGGCATTGGCGGTGTCAACATTTTGGTGAAGGCTGATGTCCACAGATCAGGTATCTTCCGCAGCATCACACCGCTCAGTCACGTCTCGTTGCTGATCATGTGACAACAGGCATCAACTTCCCCTGCTACGCATTCGAGAACCAAGCCGAGACAGAAGGCTTCGCCAAGATGGCAAAACGCGCAGGCTACGGCGTTTACGGGCTCCCGAATTACGTGGTCTGGCATATCGATACAGAGGAGAAGCCTGGTAATGCGTAGAACCCTTCTAATAATTTTTTTTTGCATGTAGAACATATCTTCATCCTTTTGTTTTTCCGGCACCATCATGATCATTTGTGGTCCGAGTGGAAAAGAGGTCTCAGGCATTGCGTGGCGTTCTGGTTGGGTATGCTGGGGCTGGACGACATGGAATCGCAGTGTGTGTGTGTGCAATGCGGTATGACTTAGGGGGGTTGGAGGAGCGCGTGGAGAGGAGACCGTGAGTGGCATGTACGATATGTTTTTGTACGCGAACGAGATGGATGTGCTACGCTGTACTGGGTGTGGGCCATGGTAGGCTGTCAAAGCCACGAGTGTTACGCACATATTTTTCGGCCTCCCCGCCGAGACGTCGACGAGAGCGATCACTGCAGCAAGTTTTTTTGTCTCACACACGGATCTCGGAGCATTGCATTGTCAGACCGCTGCTTCTTCTTCTTCTTCTTTTGTTAATCATGGCTCCCATCATGCTCGTGGGCGTGCGCTGTTTCGAACACGGCGCCGTGTTGGGGGTTTCTCTCCTCCGGAGCTCTGTCCGGGTGTTGTCGTGGCTCCCGGTCTGGTGGTGCAGCGACACGCATGGGTCATCGTGCCCTTTTGTCGGGACATGCCGTCGGAGCGCATGGGCTGCGGTGGGAACGGTCGTGCAGGTCGATGTGGGTATGGGTGTCTTTGGTGCTGGTGTTTGGTGGCGACGCGCGCCTTGGCGCACTGAAGGGGATGCATTGACATTGCGCAATGGGATTGGTGGTGTCCCGAGCCGAGTTTTCCTGTCTCGCTCGAGACAGCCCACTGTAGCTAATTCCTGTCGTATGCTATATAAGGTATGTTTCACGGCTGTTGTGTGTTTGTGGCAAAGCAACCTCGTATTGTCTTCCGAGCTCCCTCTCAGCCCTCGTATGATGATCCCCTGCCCTTGATGTCCCGAGAGGACCAGACCATGCAGCTCACGTATGATGTGGCAAATGCCATTGCTAAGTAATGGGAGTGCTTCTAGCAACGTCAGTTGACATGGTCTAATGCTAGGGTGAAGACGTTTCAAGCTCACTCGTGCGCCGCCTTCATCGTATAGCTCAGATCATAGAAGTCCTGCTTCTTGAGCTTCTTCGTGCCCGGACGAGCCGCAACACCTCGGAGCACCTTTTGCATCGCCTTGCTCAATAGCTGTTTCCTCTCCAAGCCAGCTATGCCGTGGTTTTGAAAAAAATCCCCCCGAAGAGACAAGCTGTATGGATAAAGCTTTATTTTCGCGGTCACATACGGATCTCCGAAGGTGCGATTGCTGCGAATGCACATTCCGAGCCTGAATCTGCGTATCTCTTTGACATCCTCATCGCGAAGGTGGACAAGGAAGAGCTGGGTTAGGATACTGGCAGTGAAATTTGCAGTTGCCTTGCGCCATACAAAGTCCAGGCGAAACGTCTTGCTTCTGTAGAACTTCGGCAGCAGCTCGCTGCGGATGGTGGGGTGAGTGCGAGCAAGAGGCGGCTGGTTAGGTAGATGAAGCACATTGGCAAAGCCGAGGAGGTAGTAATCGTAGACACGGCTGCGTAGCTCCGGAGGAAGGTCCATGAACTTGTCGAAGGTCCGCTCGACATCAGCTTGGACTAGCGTGCGGATGAGCTGGTGTCGGTTTGTCGTTGTCTCTTTGGTGGCAGAAACATCAATGCGGCGACCGGCAGCAAACTTGACCAGCTCTTCGTACGTGCATTGATCGTAGCACATGCGACCGCAGTCTTGCGCTTGCATCATCACAATTAGGTCTTTCTTGAGGATGCTCTTTGGCGCGTCATAGCCCGCAGACGTAAGATGGTCGCGCATCTCAATCGCTGTCCAGGAGCAATACGTGTCAAGTCTCCAATAATGGTCAAGTTCTGAGCCAGGATCCGGCATGTTTGTCGCCGTGACCACGAGCGCGGGGTGGGTGGTCGTCTTTCCGACTCGGAAGTGCGCCGGGGTAGGTGCACGAGATGCAAATTGTCGAAGAGTGGTGTCGACCAAGAATTAACGGATGTGCGGCATCAAATGTAAGGTAGGACCAAATGCAGAGCTCTCAGATGCCGCTGAAGTGAAGTGAGGTTGGCACGTGCAATTAAGCCATTGAACCACAAATTCCGGTGGTCTCAGCATATTTCAGCTGTCCAGTCAAAATGTGAATAGTGGACTGTGCATGTGCATGCTGATGCTTGACCGGCTAAATCATTTGGAAACACACGTCCAGAGGTCACAGTACCATAGTATTAATAATTGCACCGCGTCGTCATGTGGTTTGCCAATCGACTGCAGTGAAGGAGCACCTGCCGCGGCGGATCGAGAATGAGAGCTCTGTGCGATTCCGACTCACCATCCGTCTTGCCAAGTATGTCAAGCGGATGTGCGGCAGAAGTACGAAAGACTTTTAAAAGCCTCTGTCGTGGTGAAGGTAGCAAAGCGGCTGAACCTGAAGTCGATTCTGCTGTTGAGAGCTGTGAGAGCATGCAGCAAGTACACCATAGTGCCTCATTCTTCTGGAGATGTCGGCCTCCTGACCACAGTGCCCTTCAAAGCGCGCAGTCGCTCGTCCTCTTCGCTTCTCTCTCGCCTACCATCACCCATGCTAGGAACATCCTTCTTCTTCGCACCCAACAATTGCTCTCTAGCCTCAGTAGCAAGCTCTGCGAGAGTATTGCTGCCCTTGTCCAGCCGTTCTGCCTGACCATGCCGCCGCCTGTGCTCTTGAAGCAAGCTCAATCCCTCGCCGCCGCTATCCGCGTCCCGATGCCGCCGAGCATTTTCTTTGGCGGCTCGTATGCTCGTCCTCGCATAGATGAACAGGAGGCAAGCCATGGTGAAGGCTGCCGCTGGAGCCACAATGGTGCGGCTGTTAATGGTCCGCGGAAAGGGACGTCTGGGTGATGGCAGAGGTCCTGGATTCGACGGCACCGAGGACTCGCCCATGCCTGATGGCCCTTTGGGTCGTGAGAGACGGGCACCCATTTTGCAATGGTGATGAGGACTGGGTAATTGACTACATGTATGTTACGCACTGTACGCGAAGTGCGCGCGCCTAGCTTGAGCTTGGGCCAACGTCTCTTGATATACCTCCCATCACACCTAAACATACCGCAAATCCACATGTAAAATCGACCTGGCCCATTGGATCTCCATATCAAAGC
Organism: Teratosphaeria pseudoeucalypti; assembly: GCA_013403795.1. NCBI lineage: Eukaryota > Fungi > Ascomycota > Dothideomycetes > Mycosphaerellales > Teratosphaeriaceae > Teratosphaeria > Teratosphaeria pseudoeucalypti. The sequence goes on from JABBMZ010000085.1 coordinate 108,434, forward strand.
AGCACAAGAACAGTATATAGGCCCCACACGCGGCCTCAGGGAGCCAAGCTCAAGATGCAAGACACTGCTACCTCCTATGTAGTACGTTTGCTGGACTTGTAGTTCTATGGGGCGATCCACCCAGGCGATGCAACATTCAATCACGAGCATCGGGCCTCCTCTACTCAAGACCGATATGAGCATCCGGTACGAGCACGAAGTACCGTTAAAGCGGCCAATCGCGATGAGGTCGATGTCCTGGGATGCGGAGTGCTCCAACGGCGGTGGACTGGTCAAGGCGGTGGACATGGTAGTGTCTGCAATCTGATGGCATGATGCGAGATTTGAAGAACCAGGAGACCTATCCCGCCATTACCATACCGTCGCTACTCACGCTCCACGCCACAAGGCTCCGTGGGCGAGCGATGCCCTTTGTTGAGCTCGATGCCTGCGAAGGACAAAATGTAGTACTGCTGCACCACCGCGTTCTGGGCTTCATCTGCCGCGACGATCAATGGTGTGTTCTACTGACCCGTAGTCCTCTCATTGTGCTGGCAGCCTCTTCCAGCGACTGTGGCTTCGTGGCTGGTTCGAAGCGGCGCCAATGTTTCAGCATTCAGCGCCACTGATTCGCGAAAGCCCAAGGCATTGCCAGCGCTTGCACAAGAATAAGCCCTTGATGAGATCTAAGGCTCCTAACTCGCCCAATCGCATATATACAGCGTGGTCAGGTACCTATTCGTATGGCATCCAGAGGGTAACGTGGATGAGAGGCAACGTGGACGCTCCGACAGAGCCATCCAAGAAGTGGTGGCACCGGCCTGAGATGCCCGATCACATTGTGATCATATAACAACGTGCGTACGGGATAGACTGTAGCGCCACGCCTTTGGAAATGCCTGAACACTGGCACTCAGTACCGACCCACAAACGTTCATGGGCGCAGCGCCGCAGATCTAATGAACACTGCTGTCATGCGGATTTCGTGACGCACCGGGCTTCGGCTAGAGCCAAGCAGTGCGGCCATGTCGACACTTTGACGAATATTATTCTACCAATCAGGGTATCATATGCAAACACCAAAGGACACGACGAGCACTTCCAATTCGCTGATCAGAAGCACTGGAAGTGTTGGCGTGTCCGCCACATTACTCTCACAGGATACCAAGTCGCTCTTTCCTGTTCTGTTGTGGATCACAGGGCGGTGCTGGCGGCCAGTGATGGCGGAAGACTACAAGATGAATCAGAAGCCGGCCCAATAGCAGCCAAAGTGGACTCTCTGTCTCAGAAGATGAGCTTCACTTTGCGTCTGTCACTGAATGCCACTCTTCTTCAGTGCTGCGTGCTCTTGTGACCAGCGGCTCTTGATATACCGCTGGTAATCATCAACAGCCGACGACAGTAGTGCTTAAAGCACCAGCATCTGCTCTTCTTATGCCAATTCGTCTTCCAACATTGACTCATTATATAGCCAGCTCTCCGATCAAATCCTTACATACCTCCCAAGAGAAGTATGCGTGCCTTCGAGGTCTCTGTGGCGGTCATCCTCTCTGCGACCCTGGTCCAGACAGTGTCAGCAGAAGGCATCGGCTACTTTCCCATCAAGCCACCAAGCTATCCTCTCGCTGTGAGGAATCCATACCTCTCAGGCAAGTCGCCACAGCCACACACCACGATCTTACACTGACATGCTCCAACAGTATGGGTACCTGGTGATCAGGTCGAAAATCTACCGTCGGCCATCCCGCAATTCTGGGACGGTACCAATATGACTTGGTCGATCTCTGCACGTGTGGATGGCCAGACGTATAATATCATGGGCGTCACTGGTCTTACAGACGGTGTGCAAGCAGCGACTGTGCTGAAGGCAGAGTACACCGCAACCCATACTACATTTACACTCACAGCCGGCAACGTCAACATCGTCCTCGACTTCTTCTCGCCAGTTGCACCTCTCGACTATGTCCGCCAGAGCTTGCCTTTCAGCTACTTCACCGTGTCGGTGTCGAGTATCAACGAATCTACACCAGACGTCCAAATATATTCTGATGTCGACAACTCCTTCTCGGGTCAATTTGGCGACGCAACGATGTCGTGGACATGGGATGAAACCGTATTCAACACTCAAGTCCTCCAGCTCACGCCGACGGATCCATTCGAGTCTCAGCTATTCGCGGAGAACTCAGACATGGCGACATGGGGCACGACAGTCTTCTGCACACGTCCAGCTGGCAATGGGAACTCGGACACGGTCAATCATGTCGTTGGCGATGTCTATGCCGTCCGCGATGGCTTCTCGACCCAAGGGAAAGTCGCTGGAAGCGCGGACTGGACACCAGGGAGTGTTGCGGCTTATAGCCACGATCTTGGCGAAATCAGCAGCATGACCAACGTCACCTTCGCCATCGGGCTTTGGCGAGAAGCGGCAGTCAATCATGCTGTCAACTATACAAGTACGCAGAACCGTACTGGCTATTTCATGAGCTCTTGCAGCAACATCAATGCCTGCTGTGCTCATGTCCTCGACGACTTCGCCGCTGCCGATGCTGAAGGCCGAGCTTTCGATGCCGAGATCGTCGACAAAGCGACGACTGTAGCGGGCTCAAACTACAGCGATATCGTCGCGCTCTCAGTCCGACAAGCATTTGGTGCTATGGATCTGACCATCCCCTTGGACAGTCTGGACAGAACGGATGTCCTGGCATTCGTCAAGGAGATCAGCTCAGATGGCAACGTCAACACAGTAGACGTCATCTACCCGATGTCGCCAATCCTGTATACTTTGGCTCCAGAGTACATCCGACTTCTGCTTGAACCCTTGCTTCGCTACGGGGCCGAAGGCGGCTGGCCCGACCTCAACTACTCCATCCACGATCTGGGAACGCATTACCCGAACGCCACTGGTCACCACGATGGAGATTCTGTCGAGGAAATGCCGCTCGAGGAGTCTGGCGACCTGATTCTAATGGTCGCTGCGTACCATTCAGCAACCAGCAACACTCAGTGGGTCAATCAGTATCAATCATTGCTGCAGCGATACGCAGATTACCTTGTTCAAAACGGCCTCTACCCGACTCTTCAGCTCTCTTCAGACGATTTTGGTGGCACCAGAGCGAACCAGACCAGCTTGGCCGTCAAGTCTGCTGTTGCGCTCAACGCTTTTGGACAGATTTACGGCATGTCGAACTACTCGGACATCGGCGAAGACTTCGCGAACACCCTATACAACGACGGCGCCGGTCTTGACTCCAACCGCACCCATTTCACCTTCATCCAAGGTGAAGACGACTCCTGGCACCTCGAGTACAATCTCTACTTTGACGTCCTCCTCAATCTCAGCACCTTCCCCACCGAGGCATACTCCATGGCAAGTGCGTACTACTGCTCAGTCCGCTCACCAGGCGGTGTGGCGCTCGACAGCGAGGTCAGCCAGGGCAAGACAGATTGGATGATGTTTGCGGCATCGATCGCCATGGCGGAAGGTGTGGGCAACACGGACGCGAGAGACATGTTCATTGACGACGTTCATCAGTTCTTGACGACAGAGGGTAGCCCGGTGCCGTTCTGCGATCTTTTCTATATCCGCACGGACGAGAGTGTTGATCAGTATGTTGATCAGTGGGCTGGGTTCAGGAATCGGCCGGTGGTCGGTGGGCATTTTGCGTTGATGGCCATGAGTGGGTCGGGGCAGATGGCGGATGGGCTTGGGGCAAGCACGGCTACGCCGATCAGTTGATTGCGTTTACGAGCGGGTTGGCGGTTTTCGAGAAGGCCAGCGGTATCATGTTTGTCTTTTGAGACATCACATGACGTACATGGGCCACAAGCATATGAAGATTAGTTGGCCGTTTCTGATATCTTGACGTGGGCATGTGACACCTTCAAATTCCACTTCACCTCACGTGAACTGCTGCCTAGGCCGGACATCGAAGGTTGAGAATCTACTGCAGACTTTGTTCTCATACCTTGATTTCCACCACCACAACACCAAGATCAACCAGTTCCGCTGGTCTCGCGGCTGCCGACCAGCTTGCCTCCAACATCGACGACGATCACCTTCCGATCTAGAACATCACTTCTGTCGACATGGCCATCGCTCCGGACATGCCAGGTGTCGAAGCCACCGTCGTGGTCGATGGCGTCCCGTTGCAGGAGCACGTCGACACTGAGCTCGAAGAGAAGGAGCGCACAGTAACTCGGTACATTGAGGCTACTTCCGGCAAGAAGTTTGAGATACAGATCGCATGCCGCAAGGATGTCAGATTTCTCGGCGACGCTCTCAGATTCGCCGTGGTAGTTGACGGCCAGCTCGTGGTTCAACCGCTCTTCCGCAAGCACGACTACGGACGCCATGGCTGGGAAGATATTGTCAAGGGAGCAGAAATCTCAGCAACAGAGATAAAGGAGTTTAACTTCTCTTCGCTCGAGATCGGTAAGTGACTCAATGCGAGGATAAGTTATAAGAGCTTATGCGTAAAAGTCAGCGATGGTCATACCCTGGAAGGCGAGCTGAGCAAAGTGCAGAAGCTCGGCGTCATCAAAGTGACACTTACGCATAAAAATGTGGTAGCGGAGTGCTCTTTTGGCGTTGGTATCGATGTCCAAGGTGATAAGGCCATGATTTCCGAGAAGGCACTCAAAGGGCAGAGCATCAGTCACCCTGTTGGGTACAGTTGATCGACGTCCCTCATAGAGTAATGCTGACAGACAAGGGCAGCTACGGCAAAACAGTCAAAGTCCCTCGCCCTGAATTCTTCGAGACGCAAAACGTTCAGGGCCACGCAGATCCGTACATGACATACATCTTCCATTACCGCTCTCTAGGTGGGTGTCAGGACCGCGTCTAAGTGGATCGACCAAGAACTGACCAATAACAGAAGCGCTCGAGTCCATGCTCCTCATCCCACGCACCCCGACGCCACCACCCCTTTACGAACGGGACGTCGACACTCTCAACGCCGAAGAGCTGCGTGAGTTGCAACGCCAGCTTCGCGCGGTGAAGGAGCAAGAAGCCTCCTCCGCCAGAGTCAATCGCGAGAATCCCGACGAGACTCCGCGGGCGCGCAAGAAGGCTCGTCCAACTGCCAGCTCTACCCAGCTTGAGCTGGACGATGACGGTGTTGCTCGTGCCAGCTCGACGCTGACCGTTGGGCGCGGGCCGGAGGTGGTTGTGCTTGATTGAGGGTTGGCCTGAGGGTGAAGAGCTCGGTCCTTCGACGCGGCAGCACGAGTACGCGATGAGCCGATGTTCCCTGAGAGTGAGCGATGGACAACAGAGGAGCAGCAGAGTGACCCAGAACAAAGAGAGCAGACATTCTGAAGCTGTCAAAAGAATCATGAGTGGCAGCGGCTACAGACTGTGATGTTGAGGTGGTGGATCTATGTCTACACTAAGCATTGTACATCAGCTGCGTTTCGCACAAGTCTAATCATGACAAGCATGACTTTGCAAAGGGAGAGAATGCTGTCACAGGCTCAAACCAATGTCACCAATGATCTCGGATCAATATCACCACTGATAAGCCGCCGGTTCCTCACCCAACCCGAACATCCGTATCGAGTTTCTCCATGCATGTGCGCCAATCTCCTCGACCGGCAAGCGGTGGATAGCAGCGATAGCATGCGCCACCTGGGTGATGGCGCATGGCTCATTCCGGCCCTTAACCATACACTCCGCGCTCCACTTCTCCTTCTTCACCGCCTTGGGCAAAGGCGGCGCATCCTTCAGATACTCCGCGCTGGCATGCGAAGGCCGCATCTCGCACCAAGGCCCATCGGTCTCGATCTGCAAACGCACGAGCGGCAGCTCCCGGACGACCGCAATGTTCTCTTCCGTCTTCATCGAGCAGCCGTTGATGCCGACATCGAAGCCCATGGCGAGGATGTTCCGCATTTCTTGCATCGTGCCGGTGAAGGAGTGCACGAGTCCACGCTTGGGTAGGCGATCGAGGCGCTCCTTGAGGAGGGTCTCGAAGTCTTCCGCTGCAGCTCGGCAATGGAGGAACAGAGGCATCTGCAGCTCGATCGCCACATCTAGTTGCTTGGCGAAGAACTCGAGCTGTGTGTCCTTGTCGCAGAGCTGCAGCCGATCGTAGTCCAAGCCGATCTCACCAAAAGCCGTCGCCAAGCCTGCGTCTCGAGACTCCTGGGCCAGCTTCTTCAGCTCGGCGAGGAGAGCGTCTGGACCATCCGGGTGCTGCTTGAACGACATGGCAGAGCAGGGGTGCACGCCCACCGTGGCATAGCACAGGCGCGGATACATTTTCGCCAGCTCGATGGCGTTTTTACTCTCGGCCAGATCTGAGCCGGTGACCATCATCTTCCGCACGCCTGCATCCAGAGCCCGGGTGATGACGTGGTGGAGGTCGTCTCCATGGGCCTTTTTCTCGTGATGCACACCACGGAAGGCCTGATCCGACAGATTGATGCCGATCTAGCTCGGGGTGACGGGAGTTAGCAAGCGGTCCTGAGTCCGGATGATGATGGCCGGCTGAGACGCTCACATCTGCATATTTGATGTCCGGCGGAGGCGGGACGGGTGGCCATGGCCCGGCACTGATGGGGCCCATCGCGAACGGATCTTCCCATGTCGAGTCCATCTTGAACGGTGGACGACGGGGGACACGGCGAGTGTTGAGTGTTGCTGGAGACTTCGATGCTCGGAATAACCGTCTCATGTCATGGGCAGGTCGCGATGGCAGGAGGCAGTCATGATCAACAACTTGGTAGTGAAGAACGACTACGGAGTGACAACTTGGAAGTGAAGAACGACTATCGAGGATCAACTTGAAGAACGACTATCGAGGATCAACAATACATGTATTGCGCTTGGGCGCGTCATCCTCGGCATTTCTGCAGCCATCTCGGTCAGCATTCCCACGAACCATCTGAACTCCTCCATCATGACATGTATTCATCATGGCCGTCTACAGGATGCCGGACACTACATGTATCCAAGGCCTTCAACAGCAGCCTCAGGCCAGGTAGGTCCATAGTGGCTCTGCACTTCCTCACGTTGTCTGAACTCCTCCTCCTTCATCACATTGCAATATGGCAGAGACGAAGCTCATCTCAGTCGCGGACATCTCCCAGCATAACACCCCCGACGACTGCTGGATCGTAGTCGACGGTAGAGTATGGGACATGACAGAATTTGCTCCCGACCATCCCGGCGGAGGCGAGAGTCAGTCGACGAGATGAGCCCATGGTATCAACAGCCTGCTAATCGAGGTCCGACATCAGTCATATGGAGACACGCCGGCCACGATGCCTCGACCGCCTATGCCTCGATTCACGCCCCATCTGTCCTTCCGTCGACCCTCGATGCGTCGAAGCTCAAAGGCATAGTAGACCAACGGACCATCACCAACGATTGGCAGAAGCCGCCTCCCACAGCGACCACCGAGCTCGAGCTCCATGAAAAACCTCCTCTCGACACCATCATCAATGCTCAAGATTTCGAAGACGTAGCACGGCGCACGGTGAGCAAGAAGACGTGGGCGTTCTACTCGAGCGCCAGTACCGATTGCATCACGCGGGACAAGAACAGAGAGTACTTCAGCCGCATATGGTTCAGGCCAAGACTGCTGCGGTCGGTGGGCCATGTCACCACCGGATCCCAAATCTTGGGTCACGACGTGGGTCTGCCCATCTTCGTGTCGCCGGCAGCTATGGCGAAAATGATACATCCAGATGGGGAGAAGGGCATAGCAAGAGGTTGTCGGAACGACCGCGTGCCTCAATGTGTCTCCACCAACGCCAGTTTCCCCATCTCAGACGTCGTCTCATCGGTTCCGCCTGCAGCCAGACACCCATTTTTGTTCCAACTGTACGTCAATAAAGACCGATCGCAATCCGAGGCCCTTCTTCGTCACGTAGCTTCTTTGGGCATCGACACTGTCATCGTCACAATCGATGGCCCACTGCAAGGCAAACGGGAAGCCGACGAGCGCGTCAATGCCGACGAGAGCCTGAGCACGCCCATGTCTGGCCAGAAAGCCAAGAACGACCGTCGCGGAGGAGGCATCGGCCGGATCATGGGCAACTACATCGACCCGAACTTCAGTTGGGATGGCTTCGCCTGGCTGCGACAGCACTGGAATGGCAAGATTGTGGTCAAGGGCGTGCAGACTTGGCAAGATGCCAGACGCTGCGCCGACGAAGGCATGGACGGTGTGCTGCTCTCCAACCACGGCGGACGCAATCTAGACAGCTCACCGCCTGCCATCATGACCTTGCTGGAATGCCAGATGAACTGCCCTGAGATCTTTGACAGGCTCGAAGTCCTCGTCGATGGCGGCGTCAGGCGTGGTGGCGATGTACTCAAGTGCTTGTGCCTGGGAGCCACGGCAGTGGGATTCGGCCGACCTTTTTTGTATGCGCTGAACTATGGGGAGGAAGGCGTACAACATTTCATCGATATCGTGAAGCAGGAGCTCGAGACTGCTATGGCGCTCGTCGGGATCACAGATCTCAGCCAATGCGCCGCGCGCTATGTCAATACTGCCGAGTTGGACTCATTAGTGGCGAGGGGAGAGGAGCATCCGTACGCGAGTGGGAAGCGCCTGAGGAGTGGCACGGGACTGAAAGCACGTCTCTGAACTGCATTGCTGATTGAGGATCTCGCATATCATCCACGTCGCAACAAGCAGCACAGCCCGTCTCCACTCACGCTGCGTCCACCACCATGGTCCAAGAACGATATACCAGGGATATTGCACGCTGTCTGCCTCCCTGCTCGCCACCACTCCACGCCGCCTCTAGGGCTGCCATCACCGGAGACCGATCTGGCAGAAGTGCTGCAAACATGTCTCGTGTCCGCCTCACTTCCGGTCTGTATCTACCTGCGACTGAGGATTCCAACCGCCCTGCTATCCTCTTCCCCTGAGCGCTCAACCATGCACTGCGCTCATCAAGCATATCCTATCGCATACTACTCTTCCCTGATGTGCCACACGCAGATCCCTGGAAACAGTGTCAGGCGCACACCACCTGTTTCCCTTGGTCAAGTCGATCCTCCCCACGGCGTCGCAATTGAATGCGCCTCTCTTTCGCCGCTTCCGCTCCCTCACTTCCTCTCCTATCGGCCGTAGAAATCGCAAGTAGTGCCTGGCATGCCTGCCGATGCTCGACCGCACCTCTAGACCCTTTGTGAGCGCCCAAAAATTTGACGTCTCCATCTCCTCCACCGATCCTTTCCTTTCGGCTTCCTCGTGCGCGAGCTGGCGTTTGCCCAGTGAACCGGACGTGGTGAGATCTGCTGACGCTCCCGTTGCTCGCAGCTCATCCTCCTGCGTCCCAGCACCGGTGGAAACCCTTGGCAGGTATCCGATTTCCCTCGGATAGTCTCGTGTAGTGATGTTATGGCCGCCCATGTGCCGTCTCGTATATGACAGTGTGATACAGGAGTGTCCTCGACTGGTAGACGCCTCATGTGAGTGCGCCTAGGCGGTGCTCACGTACTCGACAACGCGGACGTCAAGATTCTTGTTTGAACTGGACCAGGACGCTCAGTGGATCGCTTGAATGGTGATGGCTTGGGGATCAGCATCGACAGTCGACGGGTCCGGAACAGGAAGAGTCACTGCATGAGGTGAAATTTGTGATCTGGACGCCGATCTTGATCTCGAGGAGTGACAGCAGGTGGATGCATCATGTATTGATTGGCGGGATTGAACTATTGATGGTCTCTTGGGATGAGTACCTGGGAGGACGCTGATGATGACTGCGCCGTGGCTCTCTCTGCTGGAAACCCGCGCTCGTGGTATGGAGTTCTCGAAGCCATGCCTGGACATTCGCCGGCTCGCTGTTCCCAAGCACTGACGCGCGGGAGTGTAGTGTGGATTGGCGCTTGATTACATGTAGTCTGATGGGGATGTGTCGTTACGTAGGTAGGATTCCCAATGCCTTACTGATGGTTTGGTCGACGGACGGGGTTACATTCACTTATCGATGACGGTGCCACGAGCGTTGGTCGACATCGATTTGACGCCTCATTGGCGTGATGCCAAGTAATGGTCTTAGGGCCAAGATCGAACAATGTGTCGGACCATGCGTGATACAGATGTCGAGGGCAGTCCAGCTCACGACCATGATCCAAGTCCCCTCGACTGGTCGCCGCTTCGATTGGCTGATGCTCCACGTGGAGGACCGACAGGACGATGGCCTCGGGGAGTTCCCACCAACAACCTGCCTGATCGGTCAAGACAAAAGTCATGCTTCCAGCACCATCGGTCGAACCACTCAGCAAGCGAGCACGCCCAACAACGCAACCAAATCCTGCAACGCCAACCCCTCCTCCCTGCCACTCCCACCTCTCCCTCTGGCCCCCAAAAACCCCTCCATAGCCTCCACCTTCGCCCTCCCAACACTCAACCCCGCACACCCCACCACCTCCAAATCCTCAAACAAAACATCCCTCACCACCCTCCCCTCCGCCCTCTCCCTCCTCACACCCACCCGCCAACACCCCTCCCGCCGCACATACACCAGCGTGTAGACACACCCGGCCCCGAGACCCAGCCACGCGCCGTGCGGGGAGCGGATCTCCCATGCCCGGATACAGGAGAGGTGGAAGGGCGACAGGGACAACAGGTAGCGGACTGTGGTCCGCAGGGGGCGCTGGAGGGGACTCAGGAGCAGGGTGACGGGGGCGGTCGTGGCGTGGGCGTAGAAGCGCGGCAGGGCTTCCGCGCGCAGGAGGGCGGAGACGCGGGTGATGGGTGGGGGGAGGGGGAGGTCGAGCGTGTTGGTGGTGGTGGTGGTGGTGGTGTGGCGGTGGTCGAGGCAGGAGGGGGCGAAGACGCGGGGGCGGGCGGGGGGAGGGGCGCACGAGGCGATGATGTAGCCGTAGATGTGGTCGCGGAGTTCGCGGGGGAGGTCGAGGAAGCCCGTCTTCGTGGCGTCGATGGGGAGGGTGCGGGGAGGTGCGGCGACGAGCCGGTGGCTGCCGCTGCGGGGCCTCACGAGGCGGTCGACTTCGTGGTCTGCCAGGGGCGGGCAGCAGAGTCTTCCTACGTCCAGCGCCGTGGCCAGTCTCGAGTCCATGCCTGCCTGGTTCCACCGACCCCAGGCACCTCACGCCGCACGCCGAGGCGCCCACGGCGCTCTTTAAGAGCCCCCGGCGCCATGGGTTCAGTTGTTACGGAAGTGCGGATTTCCGCCGCGACGAGACCGTGAGTTGATCCGGACATTGGTCTCACGGCGTATATGGCGTGGTGGGTGCAGTAAGCATGACGCAGCGTACCAGAGATTTGGTCGTGGGTACATGTAGTAGTATTCCAAACACTCTTGACACATTCTCTAGTGCGCCTCGGGACCCTTCTAGAACTTGAGGAGCCACAAGATTTCCATTCCAGATTGAAACATTTCGAATTGCTCGAGCCGAGCACGACTCAACGTCCACTGCTTCCTCGGCTTTGTCTTTGCAGGAATGGATGGCGCACAGTTGGACATAGAGGTCGTGCCACTGCTGCTGTCCTGTGAGAACCACGTAATCGATTGCGACAGAAGCTCGGCGGCATTCTGCTGGATGGGAAATACCGGGTGCCGTGATGGCCTTGTTCAACATGTTTTTCGCATGGTATGGGTATCTAGCTACTGTTCATGCTCCTCGCTGTATCACGACTCGCTACTCCGGCCCAACGCCTGCCGCTGTCGTCTACAATAAATGCTGCTCAGTCTTCCTCGGACCATCGCCCACCGCCGTCAAGATCACCCGACTGATGCCCTTCTTCAACATCTCCGCCACCACTTCGTATCCTTCTGGGACCGAGGCACCCGTCTTCACCGCGTGCCCGCGCTTGCCATCCCATCCGGTCTTGTCGCCCAGGATCGTCTTGAACGTCCCAGCGACCGCGTCTTCATCATCCACCAAGTAGTAGACGACAGCGTTGGGACCAGCATCGAACGTATACGCGGCCACCGTCTTCCCGGCGTGTGTGTTGATGGCCTCGACCATGCGCACGGCCGCCCTGCTGGCATCATTCATGTAGAAGATGGGCGGATCCGTGTCCAAGCAGGTGGCGTGGAAGTTGTTGCTGTCCTTCATGGTCAAGGCCGCGAACGCCTCGAAATCGCGGTCGTGCACCGCCTTCTCCATCCTCACCATTCGTTTCGGCACCACCTCTTTGATGCGATGTTCCATGAGACTGCTCGTCGCGACCGTCTGCTGCATCCCCGCCGTAGAAGAGACGTCCTTCTTCTCGGCGGAGGCCACGAGGATCAGGGCGCGCATATCAGGCCAGTGGGAAGCCGAAGCGACTTCGTAGGCGGTGCTATCCGAGCCGTCTGACTTGGCGCCCATATTCCAGCCCACGTATCCGCCGAAGAGGGAGCGGCAGGCGGAGCCGGAGCCTTGCCTTGCTATCCTCGAGAGCTCGGTCGGGCTCGAGGGCAGCTGATATAGGTTCGCGATGGCTCGCACGAGAGCGGCAAACCCGGCCGCGCTGCTTGCCAAACCTGCGGCGGTCGGGAAGTTGTTCTCGGAGACGATCTTGAGCTTCATGCCGCTCAGCTTCGGGACGGAGGGGTCCTGAGCCTCGACATGCTGGCGCAGCTGGCGGAGCTCCCGCAGACATGCCTGAGTGCGGGCACCAGAGATGTCCTGGTCCTGGCCATTGAGCTGGAGGGAGTCGGCGGAGTAGGAGGGCGAGCAGGAGGCGGTGGTGTGGGTGCGGAGGTCGTCTTGGGAGAGGGTGACGGAGAGGGAGGAGTTGGTGGGGAGGTTCAGCTTGGTGTCCCTCTTTCCCCAGTATCTGGTCCCGTCAGTGATCCTTCACGTACGATGGGGGACCGGGTGGTATACTTTATGACGGCGATATTGACCGGCGCGTAGGTGCTCGCTCGGTACACTTCTTCGGACGCCATGATGATTGTGTTTGTGTGTGATTGTTATTACAAGATTTCGCAAAGGAGCTCCCCTCGCCCCCACCTGCAACGGCCTCCAATTCAAGATCGACAGGTACTACTGTACTCCTCCTGTACTCTACAGTCTGCAGGGTGCCGCAGAGCCGCGCTAACAATGATGATGAAATGTGGTGAGGTAAGCGACTATTTGTTGTCTGGGATGTTTTCGGCCTCATCGTTCGCCTTTTCCTACATAATAAGGTATCCGATCTAGATCATCAACATGCCTCCGGAAGACGCAGATCCAGCAGCAACATGCCCTGTCGATCCCCAAACTCGAGAGAGATGGCTCGAGGCGGCTCGCGCAAAGGGACAGCAAGCTCCGGCGCATCCACACGCGAACATCGTCGGCGCTCCTCAACTGCCCGCCCAAGCAGCATCCAGTAGATTCTCGCTGGACACGCTCTCATGGCAGCCCTTGTCCCCGGCCAAGCCTCCGGTCGCGAGCAGTCTCAGACCCAAGATGTACAGCCTGTCCACCGACCGCGAGATCTCCACCATCCCACGCGCGATACCTACCACCCGCGACCGAACACTGAAGCCTGAGGAACTCGCCGCCCTCCCCAATCCGACACCGACACCCCCACCCGCATCCCACGGCACGCCCGCGAACGCCGAAGGAGACACCGGCCACGACAAAGACAGCGGCAACTGGATCTACCCCAGCCAAGAAATGTTCTTCAACGCCATGAAGCGCAAAGGCCACGACGCGCAAGAGAGGGACATGCAGAGCATCGTGCCCATCCACAACGCCGTCAACGAACGAGCATGGACAGAGATCAAACAGTGGGAGGCAGGGCGCGGGTCGGAGAGCTGTGGAGGACCGAAACTCGTCTCCTTCTCCGGCGACAGCAAGAAGTTGACGCCCAAGGCGCGATGGAACAACTGGGTGTTGGGATACCAGGTCCCGTTCGACCGACACGACTGGGTGGTTGACAGGTGTGGCACGCAGATCGATTACGTGATTGATTTCTACAGCGGCAAGGACGCCGGGTTCGGGACCGGACTGGCGTTCTACCTGGACGTCCGACCGAAGCTGAACAGCTGGGAAGGCGTGAAGATGAGGGCGCAGCGGTTGTTGGGCTGAGGGCACCGGGGACGCCTCGTTTCAGATCGGGGACGGGCCCTGGTTCTCGGACACACGCACGGTTGCATGACTTGCCTCCCGACGACGCGCATGCTCCCCGGGCCTGATCGGATCGCAGCCATGTGGCGTGGAGATTGGATGTGACGACCCAGTCTTTTGGCTCGGGCATCGGAGTGCTAGGCCTGGCTCCGCAGGACGCGCACTGGGCTTCTGCGGGGCCTGGTCTAGGGCCCTCTGCCCTGCAACGACCGATGATTCCATCACGAGAATCGCTCGGAGCGCTGCGGGAGAGGGAACGTCGATCATCAGCTGAAGTCTCATCGGCAGATGAATCCTCTACGTCCACCCTGAGATCCACTCCATCGCCGCGTGCACGACGGTCGAAGCCATCCATCCAACTTGAGAACCCAACCTGGATGCCCAAGATCTATCTCCCGAAAGTTGAAACCCACCTCCACACGATGATCCCAAGACCGAGGAAAAAAAGGCACATCTGCAACCCACCTCGTCCGCCACCCTAAAACCCGCCCTCATGATAATACCACGCCTACGAGCATCTACCTCCTCACAATAACGCCACAGGTCGTCGCAACATTTGAAATCGCCCACAATCCTAATCATAATCAGAAATGATGAGAGATGAGGAGGTGTATATCGCACAACCGCTCGGTCATAATTCATCACATGTACTGTAGTCAGGTCGTGCGCAACGGTCTCTATTATTATTCGGGAAGAATTATCATGATTATTATTAGAGGAAACTACTCTTCCTTCCGCATGAACGCCCGTTGCGCGCGCGCGCAACGCCACGAGGTCAGCTTGGCTTCTCAAACAAATGGAAATGGAGATTTTCTGGTGCTCGTGCTGCGAATGACTCGTGGGGCACGCTTGTGACTCGCTCTCAACGGGCGGCTCCCTCGTTTCATTTGCTGTGGCCGAAGGTTTTTCTTCAGACTAGTCTGGAGGTCAGTGGTGATGAAAAGGAGAATGAGATGTCTTTTATTCTATTTATGACGATTATCATTGAGAGATCTGTCCGGACGTTTGGTCCCGCTTGCCGCGGCTTCCCTTATTCCAGGGAGGGGTGGGCACCATGTGATGTGTAGAATACGAGAACTGTCCGGCCGACGACCGGGGGATGTGTGTGACTCGCGAGCGTTTTTCCCACTTGTGAATGAACGAAGACGAGATGAGGATTTTTTCCCGGACATGGAACAGAGTTTTGAGGTGAGGTGAGGTGAGGGACCTTTTACCGTGGAAACGTCGAGGAAGCAGTAATGGAAGGAGGGAACATGGGACTTGTGAACCAGGCCCCGCGTAATCAGCCCTGGGTAGAAGAGCCGCAATATGGACTGCCAATCATGGGATCCCCGACTACCTTCCTGGTCGCGGACAGGTATGTACGCCCACGTGCGGGGAGGCAGGCCGGTGGTGCGGTAGGTTGGCGGGCACACTGGATGTTGTACATTAGCTTTGGTGGTGAGTGACGGATTTGTACCTCACGGGAAACATTGTGTGTACACGTATGTGCTGGTTTCGCACGCTCTTTCGTTTTCCTCTTCACGTGAGAGAGATTTGGGCCGCGAGATCCGGCCGAGGTGTTTGGATGAGACGGTGAAGGGTGTGTGACGTGGTCGGGTCGAAGGGGTGTCGTTCGCCGTGTTGAGTGATGAGGTACCCGATCACCCACGATGACGAACGGCTTTGGGTTGTTCTGTGTTTCGGGTGGTTCCAAGGGCATGGTCGCAGTCTCGTGGGATTCCCCTCGGACCAGTAGATGGCGCGGCGAGGATCGATAACACACTCTCTCCATGTTCCGTGGCGAGGACCGCTTTGCCGTGGATGTTCTTCGTTCATGCGACGTCGAAGGTGTGGGGCCAAGAAGGGACATACTGTATGGACAGGATCGAAGGGCCATCCCTGCGATGGACGGAGGGTCATGCAGGTCCCGGGCGCGGCTCTGCAGGGGCACCTGGGATGATGGATGGATCTCGAAGAATTCTCTACTGGCCCCCATCCCGGTTGAGGCGGTGTCGCAGGAGGGGTTTCGAGTGTCGCGGTTCGCATCGTAGTGTGGCGGTGCATCGATGACATCGGTCGAGACCATGTCCACTGTGCGAGGCAAACGCAGGCGATGAGTACTCATGCAAGGCCAAGCTGGCCACGCCGCCGGGTCGCCTGCCGTGATGCATGTCAGGATGCTGACACCACATGCATGCATGTGGTTGTCGTGGGCGGGACCCGTCCCGAGATCCGAGAGGGAGACGGACCATCGACCCAGCGAGGTTGGCAACGGACATGGACATATGTCCCACGGTTGTCGACGCGGGAGAGCCGTGTGGGGGGACGGCGCGTTCGGTCACATGTCCCGGCGAAGGATGATTTGTGCACGATGCAGTCGTCGCTCCGAGCCATCAGCTTCAATGTCATCCACCGCCCTGGACTTGATGAAGGGATTCACTGATCAATTGATGAATCACCATGAATGACCCCCTCATGAGCACCACAAGCGCCGCCTCCGAGAAAGGGCCCCCCGTAGTGGATAACCTTAATCCACGTCGCGCAGGAAGGAGCCTCCGCCGCCCGTTGCAGCTACTGAGCTCGGATGTACCGTAGTCCCTGCCTTTTTTCTTGACACTTCACCCGTCTCGACCAACCACAATCTTGCCCTCTCCCTGACATACCTATCGCGTCCTCTCTCCTCCTCGCACTTGCCTTGCACAACCTCATCATCATCCTCCACGCGTTGTCATCCACAACAACACCACCACCACCACCACCACCACAGTCATCATCATCATCACCACCACCACCACCACCACCACCACCGCCACCACCGCCACCACCATCATCACGACCATCAGGTCCAGGTCGGGGGTCGGTCTGGATGCCACCCGCCACACCCTTGCCTGTGTGTCCATCGCTCCTGCCTTGAGCTCCATCCTTGCTTCGACCGTGATCCTCCCAACCCTCCACCCGACCATCCCTCCCGGCCCATTCCTGTCATCCATCTGGCCTACCACCGGGAGCACGTGAGGACGCCCCAAAGTCCCCGACGACATCCAACCCGCATAGCCCAGCGACGGCGCGAACGACGCCCAGCATTGGGCCGAGCTTCGATCGACGACGACGACGACGACGACGACCACCACCACCACCCTCCGATGCGGCCGTCGACCCGCCGCTGATCCCTCCGACATCTGCTCCGGGGAACCCGTCGCATATTCCATCGCCGGCGAGGTGAGTGGCTTGCGATGGGCTGCCGCGCTGTTGATGGCACCACATTCCTCGACCCAACCACCTGCGTGCATGACGTGCTGACCCACACGCCCCTCACAGCCCACCGCCCACCACCCGCGACCCCTCCCTCCGTCGCCTGTCGCGCCATCCGGGGAAGCCCTGTTCCATGGCGGTGACCACCACGCGATAGGCGGTCTCGGTCAGCAATCCGACGACGTCGACGGCGAGGCCCTCCGAGCACCATGGAGACACCGGCCTCGCCGCCGGGCGCCTCGATGGCGCCCCACAAACGCCCCTCCCGGCCGTCGCTGCAGACCGGCTTCAGTCGCGGCGTGGCCATCCACGTCCACATGACGCCGCCCGACACGCCCATCGGCCCCGACGGGGACCCGGCGGATGCCTCGACGGGCCAGAACATGTTCCACAACTACCTGCGCGCCTTCTACCCCTACGATCCCGCGACGAGCGCCGCGGCCGGCGACGATTCGCTGCTCTCGACCGTCGCCATCAAGCCCGGCGACCTCATCCTCATCCACTCCGTCCACGCCAACGGCTGGGCCGACGGCACGGTGCTCAGCGGCGGGGCGCGGGGCTGGCTGCCCACCAACTACTGCGAGGCCTACGACCATCCCTCCATGCGGCATCTCCTGAGCGCCATGACGCAGTTCTGGGACCTGCTCCGCGCCAACGACGACGCCAACCTGTCCACCTTCGTCCGCCAGGATTACATCCGCGGACTGATCGCCGGGGTGCGATATCTGCTCGAGCACGCCGACTGCCTCCACCGCGACGCCGCGCTCGTCCAGCGGAACGTCGGCATCCGTCGCATGCGCAAGGGCCTGCTGGCCGACCTGTCGTCGCTGGTCCAGATCGCCAAGAACCTGCAGGAGACGATCAGCGAGCCCTTCGCCGGCGAGGTGGTGCATTACCTGATCGACGACCTCGTGACCAAGGCGTTCAAGGTGGTGACGCGGGCCACGTGCTTCGTGGACATCTGGCTCCAGGAGCACACGGCGTCCCCGGCCGACGTCAGACGACCCGGCGGCGCCGCGCGGGACCCGGGCACCCCCCCGTCGGATCTGGATCACCGGATCGTCGACGCACCGTCCGGGCGACCATCGCCGCCCCCCGAGCGCGCCGGCGTCGCCCCGTCCGCGGATCCCGTCGGGTCGGCGGCGGCGAGCGTCGCGGCGGGCATCGCCCAGGGCCCGGCGGGAGGAGGGGCGGAGGGGGCCGACGGCCCGCCCTCGTCGGTCGTCCACCGGCGGGCGGGCTCGGTGGCCCATCGACTCCCCCTGGTCGAGGCCGATCGCGTCCTCCCGAGGGGCCTCGCGTCGGATCAGCTGGCGAAGGTGCACGACGCGTGCATCAGCCACATCGGCGCCTTCATCGGCCACCACCTGCATTCGCGGCCGTCGCGGGAGCTGATGCAGACGACCGAGCGACTGGTCCGGGCGTGCCGGAACATGCTGGCCATCGCGACCGAGGTCCACGCGCGCGACGGGTGCCGGTCCGACGCGGTGTCGCGGGCGCGAGGCGACTTCGAGTCGAAACTGGACGAGCTCTGCCAGGCGACCAAGGAGGCCTTCACCTTCTCCGACCTGGACGACGGCGAGGTCGTGAGCCTGCCGCAGCAGTCGAGCCGCCTCGTCGGCGTGGGGACGGGCCTGATCCGGGTGGCGGGCGTGTGTGTCGTCCGGACGCGAGCCCTGATCGAACAGGTGGGCGACTTCGAGTTGGACCGACCCCCGGCGCCGGTGGGCTCGCCGCCGCAGCGTCCCGAGGGGGCGCCGACCCCCGTGCCTCGGAGACGCGAGTCGCGCCCCCTGACCTCGTTCGAGAAGCGACTCTCCCGCAAGACCCTCCCGTCCCCGCCGCCGATCCGGAGTTCCATCGTCGCGTCGGGATCGTTCGACTTCGGTCTGGACTCGCCCGCCGTCGCGTCCGACCCCTCCACCCCCCTGACGCCCCTCTCGTCCCTCTCGCGGCGATCGCTCCACGCCCTCCCGTCGATGCACCGGCGATCGCTGGTGCGACTCTCCGGCACGCATGTCACCGCCCCGTCTCACCGCAGTCGGCCGGCCTCCCGTCTCGAGGCCAGCCCGGCGCGGCAGGGGAGCGGCGGGCGGTCCACGGCGGGTTCCACCGAGACGGTCCCCAGCAGCGCCCGGGATTCGGGCGTCAGTCACGTCTCGGCGGGATCGACCCGGGCCACGACGCCCGAGCACGGGAAACCCACCCCCAGTCGGGATTCGGGGACGCTCCACAGCGTCACCCGCGCGTCGAGCCCGCCGGCGAGCGAGGTCGCCGACGTCCCCGAGACGGACGCCGCCCACGACGCCGAGGCGCAGCTGCTGTTGAAGACGTACGCCAGCGAGTTGACCTGGAACCACTATGGGCAGGTCACCGGGGGGAGCCTGCCCGCGCTGGTCGAACAGCTGACGCCCAACGATGCCGCCCCCGACCCTCAGTTCGCCACGGCCTTCTACGTCACGTTCCGGATGTTCACCTCGCCGCGGGGACTCGCCCAGGCCCTCGTCGACCGCTTCGTCTACGTGGGCGAGAACAAGGCGGTGCGCTTTCGGATCTACAACGTCTGCAAAGGGTGGCTGGAGACGTACTGGAGCGCCGAGGCCGATCGAGACGCGCTCGGGGACATCCGGGGCTTCGCCTCGCACCACCTGAGACCCTTCTCCCGATCGGCCGGGGACAGGCTCCTCGAGCTGATCCGCAAGGTGACGGAGGCGGACGCCGAGGGCACCCCCTGCGGGCCCCTGGTCTCGGGCGTCGGCAAGACCACCACGTCGATCGGTCACCCCCAGGAAGAGGCGAGATCCGCGCCGGAGCCGGCCATCAGCAAGGGTCAGCTCAACGCCCTGAAGAGCGCGGTCAGAGGCGGCGGCGGCGGCGGCTCCTGTACGATCCTGGACTTCGACCCGTTGGAGCTGGCGCGCCAATTCACGCTGATGACGTCCAAGGTGTTCTGCAGCATCCAGCCGGATGAGTTGTTGAGCCTGCAATGGAACACGCCCGACACCCCCGTCAGCCCCCACGTGCGGGGCATGATCAAGCTCAACACGGCCCTGGCGAATGTCGTCGGCGATACGATCCTGGCTCCGGAGGAGGCGAAGCGGCGCGCCCTGATCATCAAGCACTGGACCAAGATCGCCCAGCGGTGTCTGGACCTGAACAACTACGATTCCCTCATGTCGATCATGGCCTCGTTGAACAGCTCCGTCATCAAGCGGCTGCGGCGCACGTGGGAGATGGTGTCGAAGAAGACCAAGGTCCGGTTCGAGGAGCTCAACCTGATCACGGACAGCGTCCGCAACCATGCGGCGCTGCGCAAGCGCCTGGAAGAACCCGTGGCGCCCTGCATCCCCTTCCTGGGCATCACCCTGACCGATCTGACCATGCTCGCGGAATACTATCCCAAGACCAAGGAGCTCCCGGGCGCCGCGACCGACGATGGCGCGCCGGTGACGATCATCAACTTCGACAAGCACGCCAAGATGGCCAAGGTGGTCTGCCACCTCCAGAAGTTCCAGGTCCCCTACCGACTGCAGGTCGTCCCCGAGATGCAGACGTGGATGGAGTCGAGCATGCAGCGGATGAATGAGCTCGGGAGCGGCGACAACCAGACGCAATTCTTCCGACGGAGTCTCCTCATCGAGCCCAAGGTCGATCCCAAGCTGTCGCACGAGAGCAAGCGCAGCCACGACGGCGGCGAGGACCGGCCGAAGACGGTCGGGAGCAAGGAGCGATGGGAGATGTTCATGAAGAACAACAGCTTCGGCTTCAAGACGTCGCCCCCCGATCTGCCTCCGACGGATCATCTCCTCCAACCCGAGCCGCCCGTCTCGCCCGACCGGAAGAATAGTGTCATGACGGTCGCGAGCACCGCCACGACGGACTCCAAGGACAGTCGGGTCTCGGAACCGGTCGTCGTCGTGTCGACTCGCATGGAGTGCGGTTGATGGCCATGGGTCTGGCGGCATGGTTTCACCACGGACGTTCCAGGGAATTTTGGGTCATGTCATGAGCGAGGTTCATGCGTGTATTTTGATTTTGAGTGTCGATACCCCCCCAATCATAGCGGTGTGTTTTGGTTGAAGGATTTAGGTGGAGACGGATGGGATCTGGACGAGTTGCATGCATGGCGTGGAGTGGGATTGGATGAATGGGTGGTGTGGAACGATTATCTACCCCAGCATCGGCTCAGCATCGCGACAGATGGACGACGGCCATGTAGGATCATGTCGGGTCATCTTGACACTGCACGCATTGAGGAGATTCTTCCATTCATTTCAGTATTATCTCGTCCTGGGCGTGTCTCCCGTCCAGTCGCATCTGTTCTATCAAGTCGCATGATGATGAGCACGGCTCGTTCTGCTTCACAACAATCATGCCTTGGGGAAATACGACTATGGCGTCAAGTCGATGTATATATCATGTGCATGTGATCGGTAGTATTACGGTATGGGTGGTATGACGATGACTTGGCGGCGAAGAAAACCTGGTTTGACCTGATTGCCGCACGTGGGTGGTGGGTGGCGTCAGAGGTACGTCGGGAGGTGCGGCTCGACGGGGCTGCGCGGTCCCTTGGTCGTTTTCGGTGAAGAGGGTCATGGCAGGGTGATGGATCTGTCTTCTCTCGTTGTTCTGTACATGTACCTTGTCCTGATCACCTACACGGGATCTCCGATGCCGCGTGATCGGCGAGATGGTTTCGCCGCGCCCCGGCTTTCACATGTCGACGGCGGCCATGACGATGGGTGGTCGCCGCCTCATGCCACCGCCACACATGCCGTGTCCGACGCTCGTGCTCCCCGTCCCGATACATGGAATGATGATGACGAGGAGGAGGAGGATCATGGCAGCTTGATCTCGGATGTCACGTGTGAGACGGAGAGTCCCGGCGAAGAGAGGAGCCATGTCGATGTCCAGGTCGCTACCGCTGCCGCTACCGCTCCCGCTCCCGCCACCACTCCTGCTCCCGCTCCTGGGCCCATCCCTGTGACGGCCCCCCGGCGCCCACGTCACGACGCCGGCTCGTACTCCTCCCATCGATCCTGGAGAGCTGGACGGGCACCTGTGGATGGTCGCGCCCAGAGCGTCAATCCGGCGAGAGGCACCGTCGCCGGCGTGGGATCGGCGGGGCCCCGGTCCGGCATGTCGAGGCCGCATGAGACGGGGGAGGTGGACATGCCGCGGCACGGTGGCCGCATGGACGGGGCGTTGCCCGACGACGACGGCATGAGGGGCCTGAGGGCGAGGTTGCATGAGATCAGGACGTTGGCCGTGTCGACCGAGGAGAAGGCGAGACGCATGCATCGCCTCATGACGCACGACTTCTGGGCCCATCGATCCGACGTGACGGGTCGGGGCCAGGAGGACATGTCGCCCGGAGGGGCGCCGGAGGGGGCGGGCCCGGTGGATCCCAGGAACCCATACAACGTGCACCCGCCCGACCTCGAGCCCACCTTCAGTCCGCGGCCCGTGCGGCACCACGAGGACACCCCCGACGAGGTCGTCGACGATCCTCCGGAGCTGCCGCCCATCCTGGGCTGTCCGCATTACCAGCGGAATGTCAAGGTGCAGTGCTTCGACTGCCGCCGATGGTTTCCCTGTCGACATTGCCACGACGCGGCGCCCGACCTGCCCTTCAGGCACCAGCTCAACCGCAAGAAGACGGCGAACATGCTGTGCATGCTCTGCCGCACCCCGCAGCCGGCCGCCGAGGCCTGCGTGCGCTGCGGCGAGTACGCGGCGTGGTACTACTGTCCCAAGTGCAAGCTGTGGGACAACGACAACAACAAGCGCATCTATCACTGTGATGATTGCGGCATCTGCCGGGTCGGGGAGGGCTTGGGCAAGGACTATGTGCATTGCCGGAGGTGCAACGTGTGCATCTCCATCGCCACGTCGGCCTCGCATCCGTGCATCGAGCGGGCGACCGAGGGCGATTGTCCGCTCTGTCTGGTGCGGCTGTTCGAGTCGGCGACGCCGGTCGTGAGTCTGCCCTGCGGACATTACATGCACGGGGAGTGCTACAGAGATCTCATGGCCGTCACGTACAAGTGTCCCGTCTGCAGCAAGAGCGCCGTCAACATGGACGTGCAGTGGCGGAAGCTGGACGACGAGATCGCGGCGCAACCGATGCCCGAGGAGGATGACGCGCTCCCAGGCCTCCTCCCGACCGTCGACATGCCTGCGCCGGCGCCGCCGGACGGGACCACGCCCGCAGACGGCCACGACCCCCCCCCCGCGCAGCAGCCACCCCTCCAGACCCGACGCCCTCGCACCGTCTGGGTCGGCTGCAACGACTGCGGCAGTCGCAGCGGGACGCCCTTCCACTGGCTCGGCCTCAAGTGCCAGGTCTGCGACAGCTACAACACCAATCAGATGGCGCCCACCGCGCACCAGGAGACCGACGCCGAGCGCGTGATCCGCCAGCAACAGCTCCACACCCACCGCCAACACGACTTCACCGGCGACTCCGTCCTCCGCGACGCGGGCATCGGCGCCCCCGACCCCGACCCCGACCCCGACCCCATCCCCGTCGACCGCAACGCCCTGCAGGTCCCGACCTCCCCGTCCCAGGACCCCCTCGACGCCCCCGACCGCCTCCCCCGCGGCGCCCACAGTCCCGGCCGCTACTTCGTCCGCGACGACGACGAGCCCCGCCGCGCCTCCCTCACCACCCCCCGCTTCGCCCCCCCCAGCATCCCCCACCTCCCCGACCTCCCCCGCCTCCCCCGCCTCCCGCACCTCCCCACCCTCCGCGACCTGCCCCACAACTTCCGCGACCTCACCGGCCGCGACCTCCCCAACTTCCGCGACTTCACCGGCCGCGACCTCCCCCCCATGCCGGAGCTCCTCCCGCGCTTCAGCCCCGCCGAGGTCTTCTTCGACGCCGTCACTCGCGGTCTCTCGCCTATGCGGTCTTATCTGCAGGGACTGGACACGTCGGACCGCGACCTCCTGCGCGGGATCGTGGCGGCGCGGGAGAGGGGGGGTTCGCCGGGGGGGAGGCGCCGCGTGGGGTCTGATGTTGGGAAGCGTGAGGAGGGGGAGGGGGCGATGTGGGGGGTGGATGAGGGGGATGAGGGGGATGGGGATGAGGATGAGGAG